>WAAD01021036.1:265132-288563 GCA_013389945.1 Fregata magnificens | reverse complement strand
TTGTCATATACACACAGTACCTCTGAAGTTAGCCAGGAGACAGGGAGTCCTGACTCCTGTGGCTCTCAAAATCATCCCTTTGTGTTTCTCTTCTCCACCTGGGTCACCGGAAGGTGTGGAACCATACCTGCTTCCCCTGGTGTTGCTGTCACATATCCCAAATGATGCAGAAGTGCCAATTAAGTAGGGAGAAGTATTCTAGCTCAGAGGCATGTGCTTGGAAAGGTTAATTTTATCTTTTAAAGGATTTTGTTACAAGGTAATTTTACGCACGGCCTTGTGGTTTTTCACTGCAAATTACAGGATGACCTTCTCATTTGCTTCACTCATGCATTTGGTAAACAAATATTAGAGTGCCTTTATTAATTTGATTGATCTACTTAAAGATTAAAGGGTGTTTTTTTCAGGATTCCAATTATTCTCTAGCCATTCAGCAGGGGAGCGTGATCAGCATACCTAGAGTATGGATTAAGAGTACACATGTTCCATGATCACACCATTTTTTTTAAACTTCTTGCATTTCTAGTCATTGTTTTTATTTGCACTACTATCTTCAAGCAAAACTTCCACAATCTTGTACCATCCTTATGCAAAGTTTTAAATTATTATTTATCTTGTGGCTAAAATGTAAGATGGTGTACCGGAAAAGTGACTATATTAATTTATTACTTATTTGCAGGCTTATTCTCCCATCCTTTGCCTCTCTTTAACCTGAGCTGGTGTATGGCCGGTGACCTTAATTCTTCTACGGTTTGGTTAACCCTAATATCCCATTTTGTACTGCTGTGCCATATTCCAGCTTCAGAAAAACCTTCAGAAAGAATAACAACTGCCCTTTTTTGATCAGGCAATAATATGGAATTCAGGACAATAAACACTGATACAGACACCACTTCAAATGCTAACTAGTGGAAGCTGTGCTGGCCGATGGCTCGTTTCCTTGCAGCTGCACAAATAGTTGTTGCATACCACTGTTCATCTTTGTCCAGTTCTTAATACGCTGCAGTTGAAATGTAGCAGCCGCCGCCTGGGCTCTTTCCTCAGAAGTTTCTTCCCCTTTTGATGTGGGAATGTGGAACTTAAAAATTCTTTCCTTTGTAGTCTAACCCTTTTTCAAGAGCTTGAGTGTTATAAATTAATGCTGATGGAGATTGCACAGCAGGATTGCAAATACATACTAATGGCTTTGATTAAATCATGCATCAGTTTATGCGAAAATGTAATATGTCATCCCTGCCATGTTGCCGGTGTGGTACCATGGCTCTCGGTAGCAACCAGATCAATAATTTTTATCATGATGTCTGAAACTTTTTCAGTCACTGAAAACGCCTAAATTTTATTGTCTCGTTTCTTTAGCCAGATGAAAACTCACTGGATTTCTCTTCTTGTATGCTGCGTCCAGGGATTAAAAATGCCCAAGATCTTGCCTGTGGAGTGTGCCTCCTAAACGTGGATTCAAGAAGTAAAGTAAGTATAATGGCCTCTACTGTTAAACTCATTTTTAATTTACAGTTTGGACTTTCATTTAGGCCTTGGGTGTATTTAAAAAAATTTCATGGCAATAATTAGTAACTGGAAGTGGCAAAGGCAAAATCAGACCTATAGATGGGACTCAAATAGTCAATGTCCTATATTCATTGGGCTTTGGGTATGACACAGATGTGAATAAAGGGTTGAGTTAAATTGTTCATAATGGGGAAGAAACTGGGATACTAAGACTTAAAAAGTGTATCTATTTTTTAAAAAATAAACATCTTTTAATGACTTTTCTTTATGAAATGCATCTCTGAGGATCACCAGGAGGGGAGTGTTGCAATTAGCAGAGCTGGGAGGGAATCCCAGGATATGTAGAGAGTAATGCCAACCAATTAACATATATCGGCAGTTTTGCTGACTTTTTGGTTTCAACGTTATTTCAGAAAGAAGAGAAACCTGTGGAAGAGCTTCCTAGAAAAGTATGAATCTGTGAAAAACATATTCTTTATAGAATCATTCTTAGTTCAGTGTCAAAGGCTGAACTGCTAACTGGCCTTCAGCTGTCATTCTCAATTGTACCAATCATGAATCCTTTTCTTCTAGTCATTTTTTGTGACCGTAACACTTGATCTGATCAACTAACATGCTCTAGAGCCTCCCCTTTGTCTCGTCTGCATGCTTGTATCTTGTGAATAGCTTTCTGGTTTTGTGCTACTTCTGTTGTGTGGTAGAAAATTCACTGCACTGAGTTTCTGAATTTGTAGCTGCCTGCGTGTCTGTTGCAGAAGGGGGGGAACCGTAGGGGGTTTTGCTACAAATATTGACTTTTGGCTGTATGTAGTAGGCTATGGCATTTTTAGAAATCTCTGCAGGAAGTCCAGGGTGTGGGGAACAGGTTTAGAATATTTTTTTAAGTAGGTAGCTGTGAAGCATTGGAAAGTATCTCCTAGCAACAAACATCGAGATGTTTTAAGCTTGTTCATGGCTTCGCACACTCTGTTCAGAAGCTCCTATTGTAAAGCAGATTCAATTAACAGAACAAAGTAGATCAAATTCAACCTGAAATAACACTAATATCAAGAATTGCACCTGCCTAAACCACAGCAAAATTTGACCCAGTGAAATAAATGCAGTAGCTATCTACTGGCTGGCAGAACAAGCATTTATCTTGCATGGATACATAGCAGAAGATGCATGAACCAAGGTGAGTTAGTTGCCAGGTGTCAGATCAGGCAGCATGCTAATCAGATGGCTCCCTTAATACAGGGCATAACAGGCAAAGTATGCATCAGGTGCGATGGCTTGCAGACTAAAATTAAATATCGTTCGTTGGATGGTCTGTTCAGAGTGAGAGGGTCCTACCATGCTGTGCCATTCTGGAGTGATACCTGTGCAGTATCCATTTTCCACTCTAGTTTCTAGATCCTGGAGTAGATGACACTGTCACACTTGTTTCAATTCTTGTTATTTTAGGCCTTTAATTCAGAAACGGATAACTTTAAGCTGGCGTATGGAGGGCACCAATACCATGCAAGCTGTGCAAACTTCTGGATCAACTGTGTGGAGCCGAAACCTCCTGGTCTCATTTTGCCAGACCTGCTCTGAAAGCAGTTGCACTGAAGATGGAGTATCAGGTCTAATAATGCAGGACACTTGGGGTAAATGGTGTGATAGGGTAGGTGGAAAGGCTTGAGGTGTGGTTAGTGTTTGAAATATTTCGGTTTGATTTTTGTACCATAACGGGTCAAAGCCACTGTCACATACAAATTGCTTGTGAAGAATTTCACTTGAAATGGCCAGGGTTTCAGAAATAACCAGAAAAAAAAATGTAGTGTGGCAAAAAATGCGACATTTCAGTCTTTCTCAAGATGAAAGAGGGTTAGTCTTTGTAAAAAGCAGTCTGCTAACCAAGTGCATAAACCTCTGAGAGAGGCCAGTACGTAGCTTCCAAGAAAAACTGAAATGTTAGACTGATTTGCGTAGAAGTGACCACTTAAATACTTGAAGCACGTATTTGCAAACAAATCTTTTCCTTAATGGTTTTGGTATATGGACCATGATGTTTTTCTTTAAATATTTGCTGCTATAATATTACAATGCAGAGAATGCACAAGTCAGAGTAACTTTCAAGGCAAAATGAATTATTGACTTAGAAGGAATGAGACTGCGGAGAGCCATTGTATATTTATACTTCCACTGTTCTGTATTGTAAATTATACTGTATTCATATGCATAACTGGTTAGTGCTGGGAGATAAGGACTTGAAAAAATTGTGGAATAATATCTGGATTCTTTGGTACAGGCAGCTGGATTTTAAAACTTGTAGTCTTTGCTACTCTGTTGTAAATGTAGACAAACTCCTTCCTTGGACTTGTGCTGAACTACAGATATGATTTGTTATGTTTCACCTGACCCTTTGGTAGTTGTGTGGCTGCATCACTGTTGAAAATTGGACTCCACTGATACAGCATGTCTGCTCCTGTATATATATATATTATATATTACCTTTTTTGTACGGTAATACGCTTTTCTTGATGGGATGCCCGTGTGTAACCTGTGCAGTCCAGTGCTATCTGTAATAATGTGTTTCTCTGGCTCAGAACAGGCAGCACAAGATGGCCCTTAGCTTCTGCTACAGGTGGGTGTGATTTAACACTGAAAGTTGCTCTTCTCAAGCAGGCTATTTTTTGAAGCAGGCTATTGCACAGCTGCCGTTTTGTTGCTTGTGGTAGGTACAGCTATCTGGACAGAGGGTGGTTAGTATAATAGACTATCACAAAATGTTACCCATACATCTAAAGTACCTGATTCTCTCTTCAGCTACAATATCCAGACGATAGTGCAATCAGCTTTAGTGCTAGTTACAGAATTTTAAACCTAGTGGGAGCTTCATGGCATTACTTTAAGAGCCTTATCACTATACAGTCTTACTCAGTCTGCAGTGAACAAAGTGGGGTGTATATCCATTGTGTACAACTTGCTTCTTAATTCTTTGACTTAAGTTTCTCAGATCTCTAGAAAATCTCCCTTCTCTCCAAAGATATCAACAGCTTTTCCAAGTTAATCTTGCCTCCATTATGAGTAGCTGACATTGACCAGTGGTTATTTGCTGAAATAGAAATTACAATGAGGAAAAATGATGCTTCATATTTTAAAAAAAAAAAAGGCTTAGTTATACTAAACTGTTAATTATACCAAATGAAACAATCTTGGCTAATAAGAGTGCTAGGTGTCTGGCCCCTTATTTACACAAATTAAAATAAATCTTCCTGCTGCCTGAAATTAGCTCATTCATAAAATAAGCAACTTTTGCCTCCAGTCGCAAGCTCAAGCTAATCAAGTGGCAGATTTTCAATAGTGTGACAGTGACTGCCTGCCTTCTGTTGCCCAGTAATTACCAAAAAAAGGGCAGTCACTCATCGCTTGTTCTCTATTTCATTTATTAGGTGTGAAATAGTTACAGCAGTCAGCACCATAGCTTTTGACCACACACATTGTTTTCCATTGTAATTAGGGGCTGCTGTATACATCACCAGTGCAAGTATTCCTATTGATGTTTGGGGTCCATGCAGCACAGTAAGCCAGCGCTCACTTTTGCATACTGAATTACAGAAGCACTTAAGCATTGTCTGACTTCAAGCAAACGCCTTGTCTGGCTGCTAGCGAGGGGACTTCTCAAGTGGTTTTGAGTATCTGGCTGACGCAAAGGCTGTTGCTTATGAAACGCTATATTGGGAAAAAGGAGCTTATTGTTAGCGTGGGTTTCCACCATAGTTCCTGAACACTTAGCTAGATAGGATTTTTTTTCTAATTAAAAGAGAATGCCACAAATAAAAGAGGCCACAATGTGAAACTTAAAGCAACCAGTATTTCAAATACAGTACCAGCTATATTGTCATAAAAGCATTTTTCAATGATGTTTTTCTTGTACTTGTTAATGTACTTGTTAAGCAAGTAAGTTCCCTCTCTGAGATGTATCCAGTGTGTCTTTTGGCCCATAAAAGTAAGGAATCGACATTTACAATTATAATTGCAGCAGAGCTTACTGAAGTATGACACTACTGCTGGCTTGCTCCCTACAGAAGGGAAAGCAGCAGGCAATATTACCATGTTTGTGGCAAGCAGAAAGCGTTCTTCTGAACTGAACACCTTTACGTCATGGGAATACACCAAATGTTTTGCATCTAGATACCCTTGATAAAGGCATTGCACAACGAGGATCATCTCACTTACATATCCTAGTCATTAAAATGACTCACTGTTGCATTCAGCATCCTCTCAGATATTACATTGCTATCCAAAGCCCAGTGTCCTTGCAATCTGTATCCAAGGTTACAGTATTTTCTACAGTGCATTGTAACAGACCACGTTCCTCTGCTTCCTTTGCCTACAGGCTAATGGACATGCTGCCTTTTGCTTTGGTTGTGGTGAATTTTATAAACGTAACTCCTTTTTCTGCATGTATTCTTTCACTAGAAAAAAGCGAAAAACATGGTTTTCCTTTTTTTTTTTTTTTTTAAATGTATGTGTTCTCTGGAGCTGCCTTGGGGTTACCTATGGAAAGTGATTTTTCTATATATTTGTGTATATTTGGAATTTTAACAGATTATTCGCTTGGTTATTTAACGCATATATCACTTTGCCCAGTTGTATTCCTGATGCTTCTGTGCTATCTTCGTGTGTTGCAGTTTTTCCTTGGTGGCAGGAGTGCTGGGGAGCAAACAGGCTGCTCCAGCCCATTCCCCTGCCCATCCATTGCCATGTTTTGGTTTGAGTATCTCCCCGAGCTTGCTGACCCGTATTGGCTGTAGCTGCTTGGAGGTTATTTGTGGCGTGGGAATTACGTTCTCCGCTTGACGGTTTGCTGGCTTTTCCTCTCTGGCAGCAGCTTCTCTTCACCTGAGTTTGTTTTGAGCAGCTTCTTCCTTGAAAATCGTGCAGTATATACGTGAAGCGATAGTGAAGTTCGACCTAAGGTTGAGAAGGAGCTCATGAAAACCCAAGGAATGCCCTGATTTCTAGTTAGCCACATGTCAGATTAATTAAACTTGAAACAAAAACTGCCTTTTCAATAAAAGCTGCTATTGTACAAACTACTTTTTCTGAAAGGTTTTTTTCTCTCTCTGGGCCCGTATTTAATTGCAGTTCTCAATATTAAAATATAAATGTCATAATTTTATGAAGAAAAGTGGTCAGAAAACTTCTCTTTGTATTGTGAGTCTTTTTCTTCCCTCTGGCTGAATGTTATTTGTCTTCTAGAAGTGGTTTTGTGATTAGTAGTTGGAGCTGTTTCAGTTTGTGCAATGCTGGAGTCACTGCTGGTATTTTAAATCCGATGAGAATAAGTGTTATTAATTGACTTTAGTCCATTGTTTACTCCCTTGATTCTTGCAATGCTTTATAAATCCTTTGTTGAGATTCAAACCTTGTTTTCAATAAAGAGCTCATTTCATATCTGACCAGCCTGTGAAGTGGCTTGTTCCAGGATGCAGCCAGAAAAAAATGTTGCTTTTGCTGCTTGCAGGTACCCAAAGGTGGTTGTCATCTCGGCCAAGAGCTCCTCGGGCACTGGCCAGGGGGGCTCCTCCGCAGAAATACATGGGCAGGGCGAAATCTTCCCGTGACTCGGGAGAAGCCTTGAAAGGTTGACAAAAAGAGCCTTCAACATAATGAAGCTGTATAAGCGAAACCTTCCTTGTGGCTAGTATTTGAAAGATGTCTCACCGAATAACATATAAAATATTCTGCAAGCGCCTAAGATAGCGTCCATTTGGAAAAGCCTATGGGCAGCAGGAAGAATGATCTTCTCAAATCCAGCTGGTGTGCTCACAGCGATCCGGAGTTAAACTGTGGCTCGCTCTCTTCTTTGGTTTCTATAGAGTTGAGGATGCATGAAAAACTGGATTTTGAGATGGGGGGGAAACAGACATTCATGTAAAACATCTTCTCTTAGAATGCACGCAGGAGGAACTTTTGCAAAGAAATACCTACAAATATTAATACCATTGTACTTCTCCATAATATAATCTCTAATGGGCATTTCAGGTGAATTCTTTAGTTCATAATGTGCTTTATTAGGCAATTACATTTTTTTATAGGTCTAACTTTCCTTTTTGTTTAAAAGTCAGTCTTGATGCTTTCTTGGCTGAACATTAGCATCTTCCCCTCCCCTAGGTACTAGGGCAATGTGTGTATAAAGTGTATATAATTATTCAAAATGGAGAATTTTTACCTTCCAGTTTTTATACAGAAAATACTGTTTAAAAAATTATACATAGTCCATTTTTTTAGGTAAAGTTTAGTTTTGAAAGCAGATTTCAGTTTTTAGTAATTTTTTTTCGCTTTGAAATGTCATGCTTTCAGTATGTCTCCAGACTAATGATTAGCCCTGATTTTTAGTCTCTAGTTCCTTTTCTTACTTACCATTTCCCTAGTGCAGTTTAACTCATGATAAAAATAGAGTCATGAGTAGAGTCAGTCTCCTATGTCTGCTTGTTTGTCACTGAAACCAAGGGCCAAGAGACGCAACCATGAAACCTGAACTGCACGCAGCTGATGGCAAAAATTGCTTTTATCTCAGTGGGCCAAAACGTCATTCTCACTCATCTGCAAAAGCAGGAGGAGACCTCCCTCCGCCAGTGCGGGACTGCGCTTTGTACTTGTGATACTGAAAGACACCAAGATCCATGTGTTGATACTGTTGGGAAAAAATGGTGTTGAAGTATTTGGGTTTTTTTATGTGCAGTTTTGTCTAAGTGCATCCTGGATAACAGATAAAAGAAGGGTTTGCAGGGGGAATGGGCTATATATAAGTGCATACAGGAAATGTCTTTTGGGCTTTGGATGCCCTTGCAACGTTGAGGGATTTGCAGTAACTCTTTTCACAGTGGTGTCTCCATGCGCAGGTTTGGCATTAATGCAGTTTGTTGAACCTACGGCCAACCCCGTGACTTCCATGTCCAAAGAGGTTCAGGGCACTCTCGCGTGCCCGTGTGCCACCAGGCCCCCCCCAGTAAGTGGCCTTGGGCCTAGTTTAAAGTCTGTGAACTTCTACAGCAGTCCTCGCTGAACTTGCTGGGCCTCCAACAGGAGCCTAGAAAATACTGAGCACCGTTTCCTTCCCCTGGTGAGTAACTTTAAGCAAGCGGCATTTGCCCAGTCTGGTAAAACTCTTGTCTCTGCAGTAAATTTGAAACCTGACTGGTCGGAGCTGATGAAAGCCTCCGTTATCAAATTCACTCTGATCCAGACTTTTATTCCAGCCAGGTCTGGTTTAACTCCTGATCCAACTGAGGTTGAGGCCACTTGTGCAGTTTTGTACCAGTGATAACTGTATTATTTCAGCCCTAGTGGCTTTTAGGCTGGGGAAACCAGAAACCTGCTTGTGCTGCAATCCTCACGCAGTGTGGTTCAGCTTGGAGAAAACCTTTAACCATGTCTACTGTTCCTTAAAACCTCAGCTGTTCAGCTAGGACTTGGGAAGATAAAAATTTTGAAATAGCCTTATTAATTGCCTGGCTTTTGTGACGAGGATCAGGAATTGTGGGACACCTGGACAGATTGTAACTAATTAGCCAAGTGATGGGAACAGATCACAGTATTTTTCTCAAGACTGAGGTCCAGATTTGTTTAAAGCCACTGCTCAGTATTACACCATGTTCTCGCTGTTACTTGAGATACATTAGGACAGTTCTGAATAGGAAACCAACACATGTTCTTGTTTAATCTTTATTGATTTTTTTTTTTTTACAAGTATAGAATCTCATTTAAATCAGATAGCTATCTCGGCATCCAGCAATCTGCGTATTCCTCCTTCAGAGAAGCAACAGAGGACACAAATGTCTCATCGAGGAACAGACTTGCCTCGCTCTCCCGGTGGTCCAGTTACGCTCTAACGAAACCAGTCCCTTCCCATCCACAGGGAGGGGAGCGACGTCCAGGAGGCAGCAGCTACGCCACGGAAAGGCTTCTCGCACGTCTCAGGTTGGAATCGTTCTCGTCGCATACAGAACAAGGCAAAGCCTTCTCCGTAAAGCCATCCTTGTCCGGGAGGTTGACCAGATCGCTATTTTGCGCTGAATAATTCTAGAATGCAACATAACCTTGAGGACATAATGAAGTGATTTAGAAATGGGCTAAGGCAGATCACGACCATACTTAGAGCTAAGTAATCAAGCGGTTTTACCTACTTCCAATTTACCGGTTGATTGAGTATTAGAAAACACAGCCCAGCCCCTTTGGAAGGGAAGGTGGCCATGCACACACAGTTTCCTAAATGTTTCTTTGGCTGTCCAGTGCGTGGAGGGTTAACCTCTCGCTTCTGTCTTGAGCCACATTTGGACAAGATCTCTGTTTACTTTCCACCTACAAAAAACACCAGCATTTTTCAGCAGTGTAAGTGTATTCCAAGACTAGTGCCCTGGCATGGAATGAGTGAAAAAGGATCTTGTTTTTATTTGATTTGAATAATTCAAATTTTATTTTACTTGTGGCCGACACAGACTGACTTCACTTTTTTTTTTTGATTTTTAATACAGATTAAGAGCTGACTAAAGATCTCAAACACTATATACTGAGAGTCACTACAGATGTTAAAGAAAACACCAGCACTAGCACCACAACCCTGCACGCCTGCCTTCCTGGCTCTTGGAAGAAACCACTGCCTTAGAGTAGGACCTCGCTCATTCTGTGCTAGTGCCACTCCCTAGCCACTACAGGATTTTGCAAGAAAGCAAACAAGCTATTAACGAAATATCCAGGCTACCGCATCACAAAGCGCACTTTGTTCATTAACTCTGCCAAATGCCTTTTAGGCCTTTCTTCATAGGATACTAATAAACTGACTAAAAAAGGGAGGGAGGCTTTATGACAGGAATAAACTTATAAGGAGACCTCATTCTGCTAAATCAGAGAAATGCGGATGGGGGAATCCCTGTAGAGAGAAATGCTTTGAAGGGAATCGTTGGCCTTGCAGGTTAGTGAGGTGAGAATTAGTTGAGGTTCTGCTGTATGGTAAAGAACCAAAGTTGGCTGTAGAAGGAGAAGGGAATGTCTCCAGGCTGGCCGACTCAGAATAGTGCGTCCCTTCTGTTGTGCTTCCTGTCTGCAGTCACATTAAATTCCCCAGTAAGGCATCAGGGGTCTCCTCTCTCTCTCATAAACGTCTGGGATGATGCCATATGGTGTCTGTACCATTTTAACCGTCGTCTTCCCAAAGAGCTTCTTCTCGTAGTCTATCAGTTGCCTCCAGAAGCCCACGTTGGGGCGTATAACGGGGCGTCTCGATTTGACCCAGTTGTATGCCTCAAAGAGGGACACCTTGTGGTACTTCATCAGGTAGGCAATGCAGAGGGTGGCCGACCTGCTCACGCCGGCGGCACAATGGACTAAGGTGGCCCCATGCTTCCGCGCCACGCTGTTTATCTTGTCGGCGACGCTGTCGAAGTACAGGGAGATGGGGGCGTTGGGCATGTCAGCCAAAGGCACTTTCACGTATTCAAACTGGGGCCAGTTAAAATTGGGAATCTCAATGGTTGCGTTGATTATGCAGGTGATTCCCCGGGAGAGGAGCAGGTGCCGGTTGGAGGCGACGCTGCCCCGGCTCAGGTACAGCGAGGGGGTGATTTGGGCGATGCCCCCGAGGGCACCTTCGGAAAGCATTCGTGGAGCCATCAGAGTTCTCGGTAAGGAGTTGTGGCTTCTGGAGGTCATGGAGGATCTTGGCACTCACACTTCCATTATGGGAAGAGATCCAACGGGATCTTCAGCCAAGGGAAGGATTGTCTGGCCTGGTGGTGCTAGGACAGCAAGAGCTTCCTCCGCTTAGTCACTGCAAAACACAAGCAATGCCACATGAGCGGGGCAGCTGTCCGATGAGACCATGTCTATGCAAGACAACAGGAAAACCCAACTCACCCTGCTGTGGCCTGGACAACCTCCTGCTGGCAAACCTCCGTGGGGTAAGGTGGTTCTGGGTTTGCACAGTGCTTATTACCATGGGGCCCCCAGGCATTGCCTGGACAGATATTAACAAAAAAGTCTCTGAGCCTAATTAGCTCCAATTAGTTGTCGAGGGCTTGGGCAGCCTACCTGTGGGCCTGGACAGCATTTCACCTGAATTAGCACGTGGAAGATTAGCTACGCCTTCTCCACGCTCAAAAGCAGCAACTTCACAACTGGCCAGAGTCCAAGGGGATGGTGAGAAACAGCTCACTGGGGCTGGATGCAGATGCCAGCAATTTAGATTACCCTGCCCTCTCCCCAATGCCACCCTTTTCCTTTTTTAGGTATATGAAAGGCCCCGCCAAAGTACATAAACAGAGGAAAGTTGCTCGTTAGAAAAGGCAGTGAGTCATGTCCATCCAGATCAGTAATCGGCTCTCGTCTAGGCTAGGGAAGTGTGGAAAGAGTGACCTGGTTATGTCAGAAGCTGAGAGTAAAACCGAAGCAGAGGCTGGGACAAGGGAGGCTCTTTTCCTGCTGCTTTAATGACTGACTAATGCCTTGGAGAAAGACACGCTCTGCAAAGGCTTGGGTTCGCAGGCGTGAGCCACGCATTCCTGCCTACCTCTGCTGTGGTCCCCAGGAAGGACCCCCTGCTCCTTTAGGGCTTCTCCAAAGTCAGGGGAGCAGCCACAAGCAAGGGGACAAGCCCTGGAGGATTAATAATTTGTAAGTCCCTTTTAGCTATGCAGTCTCCAGCCAGAGCTGTGCCGTGGGAGAGGCTCCGGTCAGCACGGGCTGGGGAGTCCCTGCTCTGCCCAGGTACGTCTGAGCCCACCAAAATGTCACCGGGCTTTGCACGGGGGGGATCTGGGGGATGCTCAGCGCCTTGGGTGCGAGGGCGTCTGTCCCTCCAGCAGTCAACTCTCCAGGTCAGAGAGTCCTCGAAGAGCTGAGAGACCCCAGCTGTGGCTCCCCCAGCCCTGACATGACAGTGCAGCCATCTGTCTGCATCCCGCACTCTGGGCAACACCGGCAGGTCTCAGCAGCGGCTGGTAATGCTGCCAGCGGATTTTTGGCATGGCTTTGCAGTACGGTAACTTAATGAGGATAACATGGTCTCCTCTGTGGCTTGTTCCCTGCTGGCAGCTACTTGAGCAGCTCCTGCAACTATGGGCCCGAAGTGCCGGCGCTGCAAGAGTTCATGCCCCAACAAGAAGATTTTTGCTGCAGCTGTGAGCGCTCGGCTCCCCCTGCGGACACCCCCACCGCAGTCACCCAGCTGGAGCAGCAATGAAAGGCACGGTTTTTCAAAGGAATAAAGTCCTTTGAGAAGGGGAAATCCCTGCTCTCAAATAGCTGTTACTGACAACGCAAAGGATTCGGGCACTTACGCTCAGTAACAAACTGTCCTGCGCCAAATCACCGACTGGCACACGGACGCTGTGGGCTGCAGAAGCTGGGATGTCTCATAGAGCGTGTCCAACGCTGCGCTGGGGAGAGAAAAGAGCATTGTGTTTATTGGGATCTGTGCTAGACCCAAACAGGATACCAGGCAGCCCCATCCACTGAGATATGTTTAAGCGACCCAATTCAGGTGTCGTCCAAGAACTGGGAAGGAGTACCACAGCTTCCCTGCCTGCTCCCTGGGGAAAGACAGAGGCCTCAGGAAGGCACTTGCTGCCGACAGCGTAACGTCACCAATTGCTGCCAACACAGCATTCAAAATCACATTAGGCCCAGAGGAACCTGCGGCTGGCACAAAAGTCATGACTCAAAATAGTTTAAGTAATTAATTTGCTTTAACGTCTCCTTTAGCAGTCACCAAGACTCTTGCCTAGTCCCAGACAGGTAGTGCGGGTCTGCGTTTCTTTTGATGGTGCCCAAAGCACGCTCTCCTGGGAGACTCTCTGCAAGGGCTGTGCTACCTGGTCCTGCTCCCTGAGGCACTGCTGGAATTACAGGGGCAAACGGGAAGGGGCAGAGCCAGTGCTGCGAGCCGCAGCATCCCGCTCCTGGGAAGTGGAGGATGGGGGCAGCATCCCCTTCTTTTATTTCTCCAGCCAAACCAGAAATAACACAAGTCCCCAGAGTGCAGGTGAAGCAGCTGCCTGCTGGGAAATGCTGCTGGACCACCGGAGATAGAGAGTAACAGCTGCCCCCAAAACAGCTCTGAGCAAGGCAGAACCTCCCTCGCCCTCCCTGCTTTCACGCAGCTCATCCATCGGCCATCTCCGGCACAGCGGCAGCAAGGGGCTGGCGGCTGCTCCGTGCCCCCCTCCCTGGGACAGGGGCGTGCGGAGGGAGGGCATGGTTTCCCTGTGTGTGGCCTTAAAATGATGAAGGAACCTGCCTGCTGAGCTCCGGAGCAGGAGCGAGGGGGAAATGGGCCAGCTTAGCTTTGGAGCCAGAGTCAGAGAAGGGAGAGCTGCTGCGCCTGGCAGGTCTCGGTGCTTTGGGACGATGGCTGGCTGGGAAGACTTTGCACGGTGCCGCGGAGAGGCCCGTGCCGGCATGGCTGCGGTGTAGGGCTGCTGGGAGGCAGGGCGGGCCGGGAAGCTCTGGCAGGCGCTGGGGAGCTGAGACAAGCCTGCCAGAGGCCAAACGGGATTTTTAATGCTGTGCCTCCCTTGAGGATGGCTGGGAAACATTAGCGGAGGGTGAGCTGCAAACATGCTGCAGGACAGCAGGAGAGGCTGGTGGGTGCTGCCATGGTACCTTGCCCCGCTCGCCTGCCAAGGGCCTGCTGGTGCCTCGGCACCTCTGGGAGCAGGGCAGCAGCGTCCCCGCCGTGTTTCCCCAGACCGGAGCACCCGAATCTCTGCCCCAGTGGGGCTCTGACACGCTGCTTGGGGTTGAGCATGCTCGCCTGCACCGCCTCTTCCTGCTAGTCCCACATCCATGCTGCTGCACCTGGGCTCCGGCTGCTCCCCAGGGGGACTTGGAGTGCTCCTCAGGGCGGTTTGGGAAGGGTTTTGCTGCTTTCCATAAAGTGGTTCCTGTTTGCAGGCAGCAACTTATCCAGACATTTGCATGTGACAGGCTGGGCTCGCTCTGCAAACTCCGCCGCCGCCGGGCTGGCAACAAACTGCCTGCGCACTGTGTGCAGCCCGCTCCCGAGCAGCCACCCGGGACGGCATCGCATGGCGGCTGAGACAGACAGTCAGTCGGACGAGTGGCTTCCTGCTACGGGACACGCTGCTCCCCTGGGAAGAGAGGAGCACCGCAAGGGAGGCACCCGTCTGTCCCACCTCTGCTTGCTGTCAGCAGCAGCAGCGGTGGAATGGGGCGGATTTTGGGGCCAGCTGGGAATGCAGGCAGGTGCCCGCAGTCCCGTGTCCCAGTTTAACTCCACTTCCCTGGGGCTCCAAATGGCCGACACCAGGCAGCACTGCCCCTGCTCGAACCAGAACAGCTCTCATCCAGAAAGAGTTAATGTTTTGGAGAGGAGTTCATTATATAAGCAAGAGATAAGGCTGCTGTGCTCCCTCAGACCAAATCCCTGGTAGCTGAGGATGCTGCCCTGCTGGCTGTGGCAGGAGCAGATGCTGGGGGAAAGGTGCTAAGGGAGAGGGGCAGGTGCCAGTGGCCCTTCCTGTGTTTCACAGCTCTCGCAGCAGGAGCTGGCTGGGATGCCACCGACTGCGACATACTGTCTCAGGCATGTGACAAAGCCGCGGTCCTCCTGCCCACACATACCAGGCTGAGCAGCTGCTGGCTTGCAGGGAGCCTGAAAATGAAAGGGGCCTCGTCTGCCTCGGATGGCAGAGGCTGTGTGCTGGGTGCGGTGCCTTCAGCTGATTATCAGGAGCTACCACCAGGCTTGCAGGTGTGAGTCTTTATCTGCCCTGATAGCTGCACCTTCTCGTGACTCTCCTGCCTGGCCCTAGCCAGCTTCAGACAAAGGCTTGCCTAAAGTCTGCTGTTTCACTCCCGTGAAACTCCATTTGCCTTTCTCAGGCTTTATCCTGCTGTGTCCCTGCTGTAATCCAGCACTGTTGCTCTTCATGCAGTAGTTGCTGTCATTGTGCTGGGACAGAGAGAGAGAGGAAAAGAGTGAAAAGCCTCTTCCCAGCCATTGCTGTGTGCAAAAGAAGGAGAAAAATAGCTGAAGATCAAATGAGGCACACACAGAACCCAGCCCTGGCTGTGCCACCTGTGGTACCTGCAAAGGACAGTGGCAGAACAGGCCAGCACAGCAGCAAACAGGCTCCTTGCACAGGCACAGGGAGAGGTGCTGGCTGTGGGTCCAGCTGTGCCTCCTTCAGCCTCTGCACAGCAACTGCACAGAGACAGGGAGAGCTGCACCGATACAGCCAGTTTGCACCATCTCATGTGGAAAAAAACCCCACATCTCCTCCCATTTCTTCTTGATTTGAGTTTCTGAGTGGTTGCGTAGGCTGGGGTGGTCACACAAGCCTGAAGTCAGTGTCCTCGGGGTGCTGGAGCCTGTCTCAGCTGGTTCGTCACCACGAGTCACCCTGCGAAGGGGCCGTGGGCGCTCCCCAGAGTGCTGCGGGACAGCGCTGGGAGGCGGCGTGGGCTGTTACGCCAAGGGGTCAGAACCGGGGCCGTCTCTAAAGGAGCAGCCGAAAGCTGCCTACCAAAGGAGACGGGATGTGGTTGTGGTTTCCTGCAAAGGGCTGAAATTCCCAGAGGGTGCAGCACGGTCTGTTGGGCAAAGAGTGGCTGGTGGTGGGCCTGTAGCAACCAGGTATTCCTGCCATCACATCCTCGTTTGCTGAGCTGACTCCAATTAATGGATTAATTAATCTTGTAACAGCCTTGACCCACAGCAAATCCCTTTCTAGACTCTGCCTTGCTCTTCCCCATGCACAGAGACCAGCTGATGCTGCGTGCTCACCCCACTGGTCTGCTGGGGAGGGCTGGGACCCCCTGGGGTGGCAGGGGGTCCCTGGCCCTGGTGACACAGGGGTGGAGACCAGTGCAGCCTCCTCCCTCCCCAGCAGATTGGTGGGTTCTGCTATTTCTCTCATCTGCATAATCAGGGGTGGGGGAAGCAAGTGGGTAATTACAGCCTGGAGATGACTCTGGTCTTCAAAGCCTTCAGGTCCTTTCCACACAGCTCCTGGCCAGCACCATCCTCAGGTGCAGGTTTATAGCAAGGGGATGCTTCTCCAGCATCCACCACGGCCAGGACCTTGTCCTGTACCCACCGGCTTTCTGCAGACCCACCGCTCCCAGCCACGCTGCTCAGGTAAGTCTGGTTGGCTCATATCAGGCGTTGCACATGTTTCTGCTGTACCTCGAGGCTAAGCTGTGTGGTTCATCTGCAGTTAGGTCTGCCAGGAGAAGGGGCAAGTGCTTTGCCCATGGTAGCTGCTCCCATGGAAGGCTGGTGGTGTGTGCCTTCGCAGGGTTGACTAGTTTGACACCGGGTTGTATCTCACCTGGGCTGGATTTCCTGACATCAGAGTGGCTCCTCTCCACGCAAGGGGGTTTCAAAAGCAATACAACAATACTGATATAATGCTTTGCGTATTGGGTGCTCCAGTCCCTCAGAAAGGTTGCTGCTGGCGATGCTTATGGCTCTGTTCTTCCAAATCTTGTGATAGCTGGAGTTTGTTTCTCTTGCTTTTGTTCCTCAGAATGTCATCCTGCTAACAAAGGCTGAAATTCCCACAGGAAAGCATTCCTGGTTCCTGGACCTCCTGAGAAAGGCTTGCAAACACCTCTGAAAGCTCAAAAGACCAAGGCCAACAGGCAGATGTTAGTTACATACGCTGTGATCTCTAGGACAGGAGGGGAGAGCCTTGCTTGTCAGTCTCTAGACAATGAGTTGGCAAGTCTGAGCTGGTTTCTTATTCTGGTGCTGCTGGGTGGGGGGGCGCGTTATTTTCATTGTTTACAGGCTTCTCTGGCTTGAGAGTGGAGGCTGTGACTTGTTCCTGAGGGACCTGAGTAAGACTTGCAGTTGGTGTAGGACTGTGTGTTAGTTACATGGCAATGTAGCTGGTACCTGGCAGAGGTGAGAGCATCTCCCAGGCCCTTTTTTCCCTGGACCACATGAAATTCTGCAGATGTGCTCACCAGGTGGGAAGGGACAGCCAGTCCTGCCCCCAGCTTTGATACCCTCTGGGTGCCCTGGCTTTCTGGCAGTTGTTCTGTTCCTCTTGCCCTAATGCTGCGGGGAGGGCTATGGCTGAGCAGGGCATCCTCGGGGGGGCGCAGAGGGCAGGGCCCAAGAGGTACTCAGCAAGTTTAGTGCGTGGAGAGGACCGGGTGAGTTGTGGGCCCTGCTCTGCTGATAGAGCAAAGACACTGAAGCCCCTGGTTTTATTCCCAGAGCATCATCTGGGATTCGAAGCAGGTTTGTGGGCTGGGTGTGTGAAATGTCAGTACTGAAGCAAGCCTTATCCCCCTTCCCAGGAGAGGAAAAGTTATTCATTTTAGAGATGACAAATGCTCTCTAATGCTGCAGTAAAGAGAAGAGTCAATATTGCAGGCACTGAATGAATGAGCCTGCACAGGGCTCTTCCTAGCCAGGCTGAACAGCAAATTGCTTCAGAAATAGTCGTGGAGAACAGCATTTGAAATACATTTCAGCAGAGAGCACAAACTGCAGCCATTCTCAGGGTCAGGTCTTGCTCATGGCGAGTCCATGGGAGTTTGAAGCGGGCTTGAGGCCATCGGCAGACCTGCCTCTCCCAGGCATCACAGCAGCGACCACAGCTCACCCGGCAGAGCTGACGGGGAGAGGATGTGTGGAAACAGCCGGCTTCTTGCTCTTCTTCCCGTCCCTCATGCAGCCATTTGCTCTGCTGGGGTCTTTGCTTTCCTGCCTTCAGTTGCTGTGGATGTGCTCCTGAAGCTGTTAGAGACTCCTCTTGGGCATGTGGTTCAGAGCCATCGGCACATCCTTGTGACGGAAGGGACAACCGGTTTGCTTTTTGAAATGGAACAGAAGGAAGGGGCAGCAGGAAGGGACAGTGGGATGATTTGGGCTGCTGACAGAGGATGCCTTGACTGAACCCTGATTGATTCCTGCTTGCAGCCTGCGTTACCCTCTCAGGTGAGCACAGGATGGAAGCTGTCAGATGTTAAATCAAGATAATAATCTGTCTACCCAAAGCTCTGAGGAGGCCTGGCTGCTTGTGCAGCACCCAGCACCACTGGGTCCCCCGTGCTTGCAAGAACGCACTGGTAACTTCCCAAAGGTTTCGTGGTGCATTTCAGGCATGACTCCCCTTTATACAAGAAACTCACAGGGTATGGCTGCAAAAGGTCCCAGGCTTACCCTTGCTCAATGACCTCAGATCAAACACATTTAGTCTATAAGCACAAAGTCGTTTCCCCTGCTGTGGCACTGCCTCCTCCACACACCTGGAATTCAGGCTGCTCCCATGACCTGAGCCAGCTCTCTAGGCTGCAGGGCTGATGAGCCCTAATTAGCCTGTCCCAGCCTGCTGTGATGCTACCTTTGGAGGGGTGACAGCAGACACTCCTGCGTCATGGCTCATTTCCCTTCCACGGGCACCGATGGCATGCCTGGTGCTCCGGGCAGGCTTGGGTTGGCTCGGGTAAGGCCAGGACTTTGCAAGCCTCACCCAGCTGCCTCCTGCAGCCCAGGAGCAGCAGCCTCGCTCTTGCAGCCAGTCCCTGCTTACGCTGCAGGCGCATCGCACCACTGAGCCTTGGTCTGTGACCAGGCTGCTGAGGTTAATACACTGAGCAAACTTAGGATGGGTTAACGAGCAATTGCAAAATGCATAGGTAGCATTACAAGCATTTACAGACCATCAGGGCATGCCTTACAGTTGGCTGTAAATCAGCCCAATGTGCTCAGCTGATGAGCTCTTAAATGTCTAGCAGTGGCCCCTCCTCATCTGTGAGCCAAAGCCAGGCTCCCTGATTTGCTATTCTCCCACCACCAAAAGAGCAGGAAAAAAAATGGGTGGTGAGGTTTGTGGAAGGATCCATGTGAGGATGCTACTTGGCCCATCAGCCAGGGTCCCTGGCTGCCTGCTCTCCGGCTGCCTGCGTGCCTCTCCCAGGCAGGGGGAGGCAGCTCCGTGGACTCCTTATGCATGCTGCCACTATTTCCTCAGCGAGGCAGCAGAGCCTGCCCACGAGCACGTTACATGCTCCCTGCCATGCAGCCGCCCCCTCCTTGCTGCTGTGGAGTGGGAACAGGCAGGGCTGCTTCCTCTCCACTTGACAGCTGGATCCTGCCAGCTGTGAACAAAACCCCTTGCAACAGGGAGAGCGCCTGCCCAGTGTGCAGCAGCAGGGATGGAGCAAGACGGGGAGCAGGCGCGGGTGCAACCTAGAGCATGCTGAAATTTATAAACTCCTGCATGATACAGCCGCTCCGCTCTGGGGACAAGCTTCCCTCAGCAACCAGAAAGAGGATTTTATGCAAGAAAAACAAACCACCTTTCTTTTTAAAGAAGCGTCTGTTATTTTGGAGCTGCTGGCTCCTGGCCGGCTCTAAAGCACCATGCTCTGCATGCCAGTCGCTTGGAGAGAGCAGCAGGAGCACAGGGCTCACCTGTGGGGCCCCAGTACAAGCCAGTAGCGTGGCCATCTGCACCTTACTTAAAAACTCTTGTCAGGTGCATGAAACACTCTTTAAAAAAAAAAAAAACAGAATTAAGCCTTGAGGAGGCATGAACGGGATTGTACAGTTGTGTGCAGCCTCAGTTCTGTAGTCCGCTGAACACCAAGGGCTTTTTTCAAACCCCAGGTGGAGATATCATCTGTTCTGAAGCACTACAGCTTATTTCAGTGCCAGCTGATGGCACCTGGATTGCAGGTGGAGTTTAGAAAAACTCCCCTTCTCCATTCCCTGCTCCCTGTGTCCAAGTGTGCATGACCCTGGGGGCATGCGGATGGAGAGGACCCAGGCACGGTCAGGAAGCAGACCCATGCCTGGCTCTGGCTCCCAGGGTGCTGCAAGATGGAGCCTTGTTTCTCCTGGGGACATGCCCTGTGCAGTCACAGCTGACAGGAGAGACACAATCTCTTCCTTATTAGTTGAGCAAAACACAGGGACCTGGTGTGTTTTCTCATGTGTGACCCTGCTCTCTGCTGGGACCAGGACTGCTCGGCTCATACCGCAGGGCTTGCCCAGGTCTATGCTGCCAGGGGTTGTGCCTTTTGCTTAAGTGGCAGGGCTGTGCACTGGGGCAGCAGCTCCGGGCTCTGCCCTGTCCCTGCCAGCCCACCTCAAAACCCATTAAATTAAAGGCAGCTGCAAATTCACTGCAATGTGCCCTGGAAACTGTCTGGTGCTTCTATGCTGGCGCTCACCCGGACCTTTTCCAGGGGCACTGCCAACTGGTGCATGCTCTGAATGCAGCCCCACTTCTCTGGGGGTCTCAAAGCCTGGCACCCCCCTGGTAAACCTGACCTGCGACATACCCCTGCTGGAGGAATCCCCTGTGGGCAGGCAGGCAGGGGCTGCCCACACTTTCCAAGGCCAGGCAGTGTTTTGGCATGGGGCAGTAAAAGCAGGAAGTAAGAGCTGAAGAGAGCAGGATGGGAATGGGCTGGTCGGCTGTGCCCGGCTGCCCACCCACAGCAGCTGTAAGGAATGAGGTCACCTTCTGAGCACATCGATGGGGTTGCTTAGGGTAACAGGAAGAGAGGCCAATTTTAATCAATTAGTTGGAAATCAAGTTTACATGCAGTAGCAAATGCTTCCCATGTAAGCAGTGCAGGGCCAGTGCCCCTCGCCTCCCAGCATGTAGCTCTGTCTGCTCAAGGCTTGGTGAAATTGTATTTTGCTCAGCAGAAGGGACACTGAGCAAACTCAAATTTCCATTGTGAACTGGGACTCCCACCCCCATGAGCTGCTGCTCAGCATCCCCCCAAGGGGAAGGGACCCGCAGCCACCCCCCGCGCTGCAGGGTGGGATGTTGACAGAGGGGAAAAAAGTCTCATCAGTCCAGGCACCCCAACCTGCCTGGCTGTGGGGCACAGGGCTGGAGTGAGCACAGCGGCACCTGTTGAGCCTTCCTGCTGGGAAATTAAAACCTGCCTGGTTATTTTTTTTTTTAAAGTGGGGGAGTAGCCATGTGAGACCAGCCCATGAGCTGTAATACTGGCACCAGGGAGTGCTCTGCAGGCACCACTGCTGGGGCAGCCACCCCCAGCCGTGCGGTGCCCAAGGAAGGGCAGGCAGTGCATTTGCCTTCTATCATTTCCAAGCTGCTGGGGCCGCTGTTCAGAGATTTCTCAGCTATTTCCAAATGCCAGAGCCCTATCTGCTAGATGTTCACATTTCTGTTTGCATTATGGTTGCTTGGCGTGCCTTTTTTGAAGCGATAAATCAGTGTGTGCATGGCAAGGATTGTGTACCTGGAAAGGAAAGGGGCTGGGAGAAGCGTCCGTATCCAGTTCAAGGCATTACCCCCACCTTCTAGGGAAAACCACCCTGGCAGCCAGCCGTGGGAAGGAAGGTCCTGCAGCAGTGGCAGGAAGCCTGGAAGGCTTCTCCGCTGTGCTGGTGAACAGCCTCGTGTAGCTCTTCTGGGCCCAGCATGTGGTAAGCAGGAGCAAAGCTGCTCCCGGTACCCGCTGCCTTGCCCAAATGCCTTTCCCCCTCTCCTCATTCCTGACTTCCGCCTGGATGCCCTGATGTGCCATGTGGCTGATTCCTTGGGACAAAGCTGGTACAGACTCTCAAAACAGAGGTCTGTTTGAGACTTTCTTGTGTTGGCTTCTGCATTTCTTTCCTCCCTCCCATAATGTCTGGCTTAGGTGATTTCCCCCCCGTCTCTCAGCACTAGAGCAGCATGAGCTCTCTGCCTTTCCAGCTCTTGAGATTCCAGCTGGGATCAGGTATTGAATTAAGCCATGCAAATTTCAACATTGCCCTTACTGACAAAGGAAGCAGTGCCAGAGCCCGGATCAGACCCCACAGAGCAGCAAGGGTTTGGATGACATCCCTGGGATTTCACCTTTGTTTCCGGAGGAGGGATGGGATGTTCATGCCCCTGTCCAGGACACAGGCGAGCCCTCAGGGGCAGGAAGGACAGGCAGAGCTGTGCATTCACACCTTCTAGGCGCAAATTGGTTAAAACCTGCTGCATTAGTGCTCCCCTCCTGATGTTCACCAGGGTCGCGTTAGCCAAGTTATGGCAGCAGATCTCTGCCGGTGGGGACTGGCACACACTGTCCAAACTAGGGACTCTTGTTTTTCATTGCTTGGGAACTGGAGTGCTACAGAGCCTGTCCCAGCCACCGGGAACACGGCACACACCAAGGTGGATGGAGAGGCCCAAGGGGAGGGATCCGCTCCCTGCCAGAGCAGGGGCAGCTGATCCGGTGTATCATAAGGGAAAACAGTGTTTTGTCAGTGCTAATCCCTCCACCATTCCTGTGGCAGCGGCATTAGGGATAAACTGAACTTGAAACATGATACTAGGACATCTGTCAATACTTAGAGCTTCGGAATAAAAGACTTATTTGCTGCCCAGTCGAACAGGTTATAATCCTTCCCAATCTCCCTACAGCCAAATGCCACTCATTCATTACTAGCATTGCTCAAAGCAGCTACTCCGGAGCTGAGTCAAGGGCCGCGCATGCAACCGGTTTGGTTTTGAGGCCGGCCAGCCGCAGGCACGTGCCAGGGTTTGCAGGCACCGGGGTGCCCTGCGAGCCAGGGGTGCTGAGGGTGGCCAGCACCCTGACGGGCGGGAGCCAGGGATGCACGCTCTGCTCCGGCACCGCCGGCAGTGCGGTGTGGGCTAAGGCTCACACCGACGTGTTTCCACGTCGAGGAAACACCCGACCTCTGTACTTGGCTATTCCGGTGTGGGTCTGAAACAACTCCCTCTCTCCAGCCAGGCTTGCTCGGGGTTTCACCGCCCGTGAGCAGGTTTTTGCCTCATCCTGTCCTTTTGGGTGCCTTCCGGCAGAGCCGCCCCGGTGGTCTGCGCTGTCCCACCAGGGCCAGCACCGTCTCCGGACGTGGGGGGGCTGCTCCGGCCCTGGCGATGGCCACAGCCCGGGGGCCGCCGGGGCTGCACCCAGCCCCTCTGCGCCG
>WAAD01021036.1:229074-264721 GCA_013389945.1 Fregata magnificens | reverse complement strand
GGGCGGAGGCAGCTGGCGCCCGGCCCAGCCTTAAAGGCGCCGCTTCCCGACGGGGCCGGGGGTGTCCCGCGGCGGGTGGGGTGCCACAGCGCTTCCCTCGGCCCGGGCCCTCTCCCCGAGGGTCCCCTGTGGGGATATGACAGCGTGTGGGGAGAAGCGAGGGTCCCTGGGGGCACGGGGGTGTGTCAGAGTCAGTGAAGGGGTGTGGCGGAGTCTCTGGGGACGTGAGAGGGTCCCTGTGGGGATGGGGACGTGGCAGGGTCCCCGTGGGGACGTGACAGCATGTGGGGATCTGGCCTAATCCATGCAGGGGCACGGTGGGGTCCCTGTTAGGGATGGGACATGTTGTGTCCCCACGGGGACTCTGCCGGAGTGTGTGGGGATGTGGCGGGGTCCCTGTGGGGATGGGGACAGGTCAGAGTCCCTGCGGAGGCTGTATGTCATCGTGGAGGCTCCCATGTGTCAGAGTGCGTGAAGGGACTTGACAGCATCCCTGTGGGGATGTGGCAGCGTCCCTGTGGGGCCGTGACAACATGCGTGGGGATGTGGTGGGGTCCCTGTGGGGACGGGGACGTGGCGGGGTCCCTGTTAGGGATGGCACATGTCATGTCCCTGCCAGAGTGTGTGGGGACAAGGTGGGTGCCCTGTGGGGACAAGGTGGGTGCCCTGTGGGGAGGGGCAGAGCCCTAGGAGAGGGAGCTGAGCCTGGTTTTTGTGGACTCGGGACATCCCGAGCCACAGCTGCTGCTCTCTCTTCCCTGCGCTGGGAACTAGGGGAGAGGAAGGAGGGTGGCCCGGGGGGCCCCTTGCTCCCATGGCTCCTCGTGGGTGCCATGCTGGGGGCCAGGCTGGTCCCTTGCCGGCAGCAGGGTGGGCTGGGGTCCCCATGGAGGGATGGCGTGGGCAGGGGGATCCGCACGGCAAAGGGGGGGGAGAGTTTGGCTTCGGCTGGAAACCGTAGGGCTGAGGTGGAAGGGTCTGCTCCCACCCGCCTCACCACCATGGCAGGGATGGGACAAGGCTGCCTGGCACAGAGGAGAGGAGGAGGAGGGCAGCCTCCACTTTAACCCCCTGGCTGCTGGAGCGAAGCGTCGCCACCCCAGCCCACTTTTGTTCGGTTTCTGGTTTTGTTGTTGCACGTTCAGACCAAAATAGCAAAAAGCCCTAATAGGAAGCTTCCCCTACCCCAAGCCCTCTGGCTTGTATCTCACTTCAGCAGGTTTCATGACTCAGCAGCCCAGATGGAGCCATCCCTCACAGCCCTCAGCACCAAATCTGTTTATTGCTCCAGAGGCTGTTTTTCCAAAAGCCTCGCTGCTTTATAACAGCCAGCGCTCTTCCTTAAAACCCTGCCTCTCCAGCGAAGGCTCTCGTCACACTCAGCACGGAGGTGGGCAAGGAACAAAAATAGACAAATTAAGAAAACCTCAAAAGGCCAACAAATGAAAATGTAAGGATTTCGGCTCTGCAAGCTCGAGGTTTGCTTTGCCTCCACGTTGCATCAGCTCTGCTCTGCTCTTCCTCTGCTGCCTTCCTTGGAGCTGTGCTGCCGGGGCAGATGAACCCCCAGGCGATCTCAAGTCTACCAAGAAGCTGAGAGATGGGCTGAACCTCCGGGGGTGTCTCCTCGGGAGCTGGGGTCGTGGGACCATGCCCTCGGCTGGGGGCTCAGAGCCCTTGCAGTGCAAGCCTGTGGTGGTGTTGGCCACAGGCAGCGTAGGGAACGATGAGGGTGGGTTTTGGGGTGGCAGCCTCAACAACCTATGGGGTTCCCTCCCTAAGCATCCAAACCCCTCATTTTCTCCTCCATTTGACTGTCATTAAATGAGAAATAGGCTCTTGCACAGCCCTAGCTGCTTGTCCCGGGCGGTTCTTAACTACTCGCGCAACTGTGCACGGATGTTTTTAATGCTGGTATAACTTCTGCTTTTAACCTTTGCCCTGCCAGGAGCTTTATGTGTTTTTTTAGCATGGGTTAGAGGATGCAAAGAGGGAAAGTTGGGAGGCCTTTGACCCAAGGATGGAGCAAACGCAGCGGGTACCAGAGCTAAAAGGAAATGTCAGCTCCTCCCCACACTCAGCCTCGGCAAAGGGTTCACTTGAGGGCGGCTGAGAGCGGGGAAGGAGCCAGCCAGGGGCAGTCGGTGGGCAGGCTGGGTGCTGCTGAAAGGCTGGTGCCCTCCACCCCTTCTGCAAAGAGCCATTTCGGCCAGAACAGATGCGTGGAGGGGCCTGTGGGACTGAGAGGGTTTGCTCCTGAGCACAAGGGGACGTGTCGGGCAGCGAGTGCTTTCTCGGATGCCTGCTCACCCTCTACCCTGGCATGCGGGGGCCAGCAGTGCTTCCGTGGGACCCCCTGCCCCAGGAAGGCAGCCCACACTCCCACCAGGTACTGTCCAGGTTATGCGGGGCAGCGGCGGCTCTCCTGTAAGGCAGACATCATGTTGTGAGCAGGTTTCCCCCGCTTCCCATAGGAACCTGTGCGTCTCTCGGAAGAGATACAAAGACCGTGTTGGAGAAAAAGATGCCTGAAGTGGGACCAGACCCTCTCAGTTACACCCCACGGTGCTTTTGGGGGCAATGGCATTGGAGGGGCTCAAACCCACCTTACCGCAGACCAGCCTGGCGGATACACACCGTCTGTGCCCGGCGTGCTGGGGTGAGCACCGCAAGGTGCAGTCCTGGGCACATTCCCGAAGGGTGCGTCCGGCCTGCAGTCCATTAGCTGGTCATTAGGGCTATTAGCTTAATCACCGGGGTGTTTTCCTGCCACGCTCTGTGATCAGTGTGTGATCAGCAGCCGCAGGGTCACGCAAGCTGGCTGAGTGGGGAGCAGATGGCTGCTTTCCACACGGCTGTGGCACGCGTGTGCAGGGATCCAGCGCCATCCATCCATCCTCTCCAGTTTCCATGGCTACACCAGAGTTTACTCCTCCCCGCCTTCGGCTGCCTGCACGGGCATGATGCAAAAAAAGGTCCCCGTGTGATGCAAAAAGCCCGGGGACGTGGGACCTCCTGGTTTTTGGTAGCAACAACTGCATCCCAGGGTGGTCAAACCATGGAGCAACAGGCACTGACCGTCCCGGCAGCACCGGTGTCCCCGCAGAATGGCACTTTTATGGCGTTTGGGAGAGCTGTGGCATGGTTTTGGGGTGCTGCGTTCTCCTCCTTACTTCCCTGACAGCAGCCGGGACCTGAGGGAGGCAGCGAGTGATCTTCTGGGGATAAATCCAGCCGTGGAGCCATCGGCCACCTCTCGTTCAATGCGAGGTGACAGCGTGGAGCAGAGATCCCTGCGCAGGCGCTCAGGCTATGGCTTGTTAATGGGTGAAAACAAAACCTGAGCTTTAGGTCACCGCATACAATTTAAGTGGCCAAATACCGGTCACCAGAGGCCTCCCTGGGGAGGGAGGAGGATGTCAAAACATGGCAGGATTTTTGCTTGCTTTCCAGTGACACAAGCAGAGGGGATAGCACATCCCAACCCATGGGCCAAGTCCCCCTGGGCAGGAGCAGATTTTGGCTTAGGGGCTCCTGGGTCGCAGCTGGCTGTGAGGGTGCATGACCGTTTCCAAATCCATGGGGTGCTCTGATTCATGGGGCTGGTGGGTGAAGCGGGAAGTGGTTACGTAGCCCAGGTGTGTTGCACCCAGCTGCATTCGGCTGTGGGGAGCAACGCATGCCAGAGGCTTAGTCATCTCGGGGGCAATCCTCGTGCCTTGCCCCGGCATCCCTGCCTGCTCCTGGCTGCCTGGCCGGGCTGCCTGCACTGCACAAAGGAAAGCACCAGCCCCTAAGGCCAGTTTTCCCTCTGCTGTCCCGCCTGACGGGCTGTAGGTGACTGTGGGCTCTATAGGGTCATGGGGAGGAACTCCACTATATGTTTGTTGTATTGAGGGGTCCCCTCGTTGCATTGACTGGCCCCTCGTTAGGTAGCGGGACAGCAGAGATGGTGCGTTGTGCAGGGCCCCCATGGTATGGGCTGCGTTTTTGCAGCTGCCTTGGCAAGACGCTGGGCACAGAGGGGTGCCAGGGTGCTGTTTGGGCTTGGGAGGGTGGGGTGAGCTTCATCCGGGCACTCGCCTGCTGAGTCACGGGGCTGTGCAGCCGCACGAGCCAGAGCCATGGCGTTCGTGCGTGCCTCCGGCCCGGCTGGCGGGTGATGCTCCGCGTCCTTCCCTGGCCCCCCCTCCCCACATCCCAGGGAAAGGCTCTGTGGCCAGGAGGGGAAGCGAGGGCTGATGGACTGACGTGGCCTGGCAGCTCAGCATTCCCAAAGGCGCTCGCTGCTCCTTGTACCTCTCCCACCACAGCTCACTCCCTCCCTCCCCGTCTGAACCTATGCATCACTACCTGCCTCCTGGGCAGCCGAGGCAGGGTCTCTGCCCCATCGCAGGGACCTCAAACATCTGGAAGCCCAGCCTGCAGCATGCTGCTGCAGAGCCTGCCCCGCCAGCGCTGCGCAGGGGTGCTCCAGCCTCGCGTCCCCATCACATTTAATGGGAAGGGTTGGGGAGTGCTCGTGCCTGCAGGTGCTGGTTCATGAAATGACTTTCCAGACAGGCTTTGCAAAAGAAATGAGATGTTAGTGATTGTACGGAAAGCTCAAGGGATGCCAGGTTGCTTTCCCTGGTGCAAAAGGTGATCCTTGCTTGGGGTCGGCGGGGAGCCTGCGGTGGAGCAGGCATTGCCTAACAGCTCCTGTGCCATAGAGGCCTAAAATGCTGGGCACCACACGTGCTCTGAGCTTGTGCTTGACCCCGCTTCTGGGTTTCTCATGCTCGTTCCTACTCCATTGTTGCCTGTTGGGTTCCCACACAGTCCTGACCCAGCGCTGCCATGGTGTGCCAACACCCATCTGGGATGTGTGGTCTGGTTTGTGGTTCCCCTGCGGAAGCACGTTTGGCTTTGTGGGGAGCAGCCGGGCAGGACAGGGGCACAGCAGGACGGGGGGCTGCAGGCATTTGTGTGCGTGAGGCTGCTGATGGGTTTGCTCCCTGGCACGCTTCATCGGCTCCACTCGAAGGGAGCGGGATGGAAACACGTGTGCTTTTCCTGTGCCACTGTGTGCGCTTTCTCCATACTCGCTAATAAATCCGTGCTGGTTTTTCCCAGAAGGTCGCTGAACCAGTTTGTTGGAAGAGCAGAGGAGATCGCTATGGGGCATCACTGAGTGGTTTGGATTTTTCCCTTTTTCGTGTCGCGCTGGCCAGGAGAGCAGGTCTGGTGTTTCTTTAACCGCAGCTGAAAAGCTGCTGTTCCAGCGCGGTGGTGTTTGTCTCCAAAAGCAGGTGGTTTAGGTTTCATCAGCCCCACCTGACGGGAATTCGAGCAGGCGCTAAAACTAGGGCTTCTTGTGCCTTGGTTATCAGCATTATCTGCTCCGCTGCAGCAGCCATGGGGAGCGGGGGAGCCCGGTGCTGTGCTGGGGGCGGCACGAGCCCCCGGGATCTGCTCCAGGCAGCCCCCACCTCCCAGGGCTGAGTCACCAACGGGCTGAGTGCGTTTGCTGCTGGTGTGACGGCAGCTGTGAGACCCAAAAAAAACCCTGCACTGATGCTTTTAATGACAGACGAATAACACAGCCCCGAAGAAGATTCATACTGCACATACCTCATGCGACAGCTATTAGTGGTGACTAAGACCGTGCTGGGATGGAGCAGCAACAGCCTCCCTGCATCGCCTGAGTCCTGCCGTAATTAATTCCGCAGGTACCCGTATCGGCACATTAACCCAAACTGGCCGTCTTCCTGCCTGTCCCCAGCCTTGTTCCATATTTAATCTTTCATGTTCACCTGAGTCTCTAATTAAGCCAACTGCAATCCTTAGCTGAGAGCCTGCAATGTACTAACGAGGTCTGGCATTCGCGGAGCAGCGTGCATGCGAGACCCGCGCAGCAGCCCACCAAAAACAACCCCTGGGCCGATGTTTTTCCCTTTGTTTTTTCTTTCTCTTTTTTCTTTTTTTTTTTTTTTTTTTTTTTTTTTTCTCTCCCACCCCACTGCCCTGGACTAACACTGGCCCCAAAGCAGGGTCTGAAGCGAGGGCCCATTAGCAACAAAGTTCTCAAAAATGGCATGTAGGGACTGTCTTTCCCCCCCCCCCCCTTTTTTCACAGCAAAGCCACGACCAGTTAGTTTGAGGTATCTGAAAAGTGCTTTTATTGGGTTTCTTTTCACTGAGAGCAGCTGTCCAGAGAGCTCGTGTCTGGGTGAGGCAGGGCAGCACAGAAACCCCACGTGCTGCTTCCCAAGCATCAGCCCAAGCAGCCGGAGCTGGCGGAGGAGCTGGCCCGGGGCAGGAGCAGCCGCTGTCCTGCCCTTGACGTCCCGCCTGGCTGCCTTCCTATTACAGCATCCTGGTTAAAAATAAAAACCACACGCCAAGGCAGTGAATGGGGTTCTGATTTCCCTCGGTTGCTGCGCGGGTCTGCGTGATGGGGAGAGATACGCGTTGTAAATAGAACAGCATATCCATGGCAACCCCAACTTTTCATTATTGTTAATTACTTGCACGGTGCCAGAGCCGCGCATGGCGCTTCCCAGCGCAGATAAAGATAGATCCCCCCTTTCAAAGCCTCTCCAAATGACATCGAGGCGACAGCTAGCTCTTGGGAGGCTGGAGCCGGGTCTGGCAGGCAGCGACGGAGACATTTTGTGAGGAGTCGGAGAGGAGCTGGGATTTAAAGGAGGAGGGACTGGCGTGGCAGAGAGGCAGCCAGGAGCTCGGGCGCGGCATTTCTCCCGAAAAACACCTTCCCTGTGTGTCAGAAAATGGTTCCAAGGGGCCACAGCAGCACACCCAGCTGGGAGGAGGGGGACAAAAGTGATGGGGAGAGGGGTCGCCCTGTGCCTGAGTACTGGCTTTTCTTTTCTCTCTATTTAATGGTGCTCGAGAGAGCGTGGAGGGGAGGAAGCGCCAGCAGCGACTGTCACTTAAAGGGCAGGGATCTGTTGGCATTGGCTTGAGCCCTTGTGCCCTGGAGGAACCTCCTGCAGAAAGCCTGCCCTGTTTAAAAACCAGTGCAGCTGAGCTCGCTTCTGAGCGGACGAGCTCGGCCTCAGCTGGCACCGTTTGGGTGGGTTTTGCTTGTCTGTTGGTTGGGTTTTATTTTATTGGAAGTGGTTTGAAAGTTTGTGGGTGAAGAGGTCCCTGTCCTGCCTTCCCCCCATCAGCCAGTCTGGCCCCAGCTGGTGCTACAAGCGGTTAAGATTTGTACCCAAACCCTTGCTGTTGGTGTGTCTCCAGTGACTGATCGCTCGCCTGTCCTCAGACCTTGGGTGTAAGCAGCAGCGGGACGGTTGTGCCTTGGTGGGGTGTGCATGGCCATGGCCACGGCACTGGCCAGCCCCGGCGTGCCTCCCCTGGTCCCCACCTCAACCCCGAGCCTGGCGCAGGCACACATGGAGCTTTTTAACCCAACAGCCGTTTCCTGATGTGACTTTTCTGGCTTGCTTTCTGCAGTACAACAGTACATTGTGTTAGAGCCTGGCAATTAAAGGTAACAGGAGCAGCAAAGAGGCGCTGACCCTGGCACCAGCACGCTGGAAGCCTGTTACCTTCCCTGCTTGGGAGGTGCCCTGTGAAAGGGGAAAATCCTGTTGTATTTGTACTTCGATGCTACGCGAGGGAAACATCCCAGCCTCACTTCCCCACTGCCTCGCGCTCTCCTACTTACCTTGGAAAAGAAAAGTCTCTTTTCTGGTTCCCCTCCTGGCCAGTTAAAGCATCGCAGTTCTCGCCTTTCCAGAGATCTTTCCTCCCCGACATTTTCCAGATGGCCAAATTATTTAGCACTGCCCAAAGCACAGGGCTCGGCAACAGCTCAGATTTGGGTAGTTCTGTGTTTGGTCAAAGCAGGTCACGCTCACGGTCCTGTTTGGGTCCCTTTGGGGCAAACAAACGTCACTAAAGTTTGCTGGGTGGGGATGTCGCTGATCTCGGGATGGTCACGGCAGGTACCAGTGTATTTGGCTCACCTACTGCTTTTTTGTACAAGTTGCGGCATCGGAGACTGGGCAAGAGGAAAGGTAGCTTGGCTGTTCGTTTAATGTTAAAAGACAACTGGGAAAAACATTGCCAAGGATTTACAGCTTACCTTGTCCCTTTCCTGGGCATTCCCAGTCTATACGGTCTCAATTTCTACAGACTTTAATCTTCAACATGTAGTTTATTACTGCTGCTTTTCTTTAAATAGTAATATTTTCGAGGTAATTTAGTGGTCACATCTATATAGCCACTGTTGTGCATTTATCTCTTCTCTCTCGTGAGAAGCTGATGGATAGAGATACAGGCAGTTGCATGACCTTTACAGTCTCATTCAGAGTCCAGGAACACAGATGTAAGATTGTTTCATCATTTTGATTTTATTACAAACCAAAATACTTCACATTCAATGGCACCTCAGGTACACAGGATAATTACTCTTGGGGGAAAAAAAACCCCCAAACTGGAACACCCTGAACAGGTATCAGTATAGTGGTAGCTCAGTTAGGCTTTTCCACGAGATCCCAAGCTTGAGAGCACCCAAAATCCCACCTGCTTTGGCTGTTAGGTTACTTATGGGACATTATTTCAGCATTATACGTTAGCAATGGAAACTGTTTGATAAAGACTTTACCGCCTAGTAAACCATGCCAAGCTGCATCTGAAAAGAACCATCTTCGTCATCCAATTGTATTTTCAAATACAAATGTTTTGTACTGAAGTTGTACAATGGACCATCTGATGTCATGGGGTGTTTTGTGTGTGTGTGCAGTAACTTGTTGCACCTCGTCGTTGCTTTGTTGGCCAACTGGGTATGTCGCCGCTAATGTGGTAAGCTGAGAGAATAAGGCCCCACAAACAGGAGGGCAGGAAGGGCTGAAGTGTGTGCTCTGGGCAGTTTGTCGTGCTCTTCGCTTGTTATCTTTTGTGAGAGAACATCAGGGTACTGGGCGTGTTTTTATTTATGTTCCGAAAGGCTGCTCTGGTTGTAACATCTGGCCTTTCCAACAAGCTGGAGCAATGAAGACTTAAACTGAGGGATTATATATAACTTCACAATCACAAATCAAGTAGCGAGCAGATGAAGCTTATTGGTTTGTACAGTGCTCTCATGCTGTGATATGTGCTAATATCACATAAAAGTAACAACTGTTGAGGAGCTTCCCTGCAATGTCCTTTCCCATCCTTTATCACAATTAAGTTAAAAAGACCGGACCACTGCAAGCTCTATTTTTATACCCTCGGGCATGTGCTATCTCCTTTGAAAGCTGACACTGTTTTAGAAAGGAGTACAAGAAGGGAGGGGACTGCATTTCTATACCCCTGTATTCACACAAAGTGAAAGGGTGGCTCTCATTACGTGCTGCTCTTCTGTCCTTATTCTGTGTCACTGTCAGAATAAAAGTACCGTGATTCTCTTTTTAGTTACAAGAGGTGTTAGAAATGAATGCCCATTCACATTTAAGATTAGCTTACATGGCACAGGATTCTTTCCAGCGCTACGTGGCAGCATAATTCTGACACCACCAGTGTTAAACAGCAGAGTCAAAAGGAAACCAGACAAAGAAATGTCAGTATTCATACAATTTTACAAAGCTCCCTGCTTGTTTTTTAAAAAAAAAAAAGCCCCAAAAGATTTTAAATAAAAAGGAAAGGTCCTTCATTCAACACTGTTAAAATCTTTCAGCGCTGTCAAAGTGACTTCAAAGCTTCTTCACATCTGTCTGCTCCAGCCAAAGCGCTGATGTCTGTCCTCAGGCTTTCGTGATGTACCCTTCTCTGATAAGGAAGTCATAGATTTTCCTGGTTTTGTTCACATCGATCTTGATGAGTGCTCTAGCCTGTGCTAGTCTCAGGCCTCCTTGTTTGTTACACTCGTTCACTAAAGCAGCTTTATACTCTAAATAGGCTCCAGGGACCAACCTCACCATCTGACAGAGCTGGAAGACAAAAGGTGAAGTTAATAAACACTAACACTTGTCACGCTCTTTCATTCTGCGATCCCTGTTGGGGGAGTAACATTGTGAATATTTTTCTGAAAACATTTTAAATGTTGGTTTTTTTTTTTTTTTTGTATGGGGGAGGCATACAGTAATTGCATTACGAGCTGTTTCGATCCACAGGTAGGGAGGGGAGGAGCTTGCTGGCTGCTGCATTCAAAAACATTCCTGACTAAAAAATAAACTAGGAGGATGAAAGCAAGCTCTCGGCTCACAGGAGCGTAACTATGAGTGTGTCCTGTGTGGGCGTTGTTCTTTACAAACCAAGGAAAGTACACATGCCAAAGAGATTGCAACCAGCAATTCAGCGTGCTGGCTGAGAGCCAGCGAGGGCATCTGTCTATTAATCCCCTGCAGACTAAGTCTTTAATACCTTTCTACAAAAGCAGCTATGCACACAACGCCTGCCCCCTCCGGAAGTCTAGGATGGAAACTGTGCAGGGAGGGCATTATGTGTTTGGAAGTTTGGTAAAAGGAATTGCTTTCAAAAGCCCCTGTGCTCTGCTGTTAGGTTGCAATGCTCCTATTTAGCTTCCAAATACCAGCTGCCTTCTAGACGGTGTACTGTATTGCTCCCAATGGAATTACTGGCTGTCTCCTCCTTTTAATAAGGAAATGCTTAATGATTGTTCCTCATTGATAGGAAATTGCAGAATTCAGAGGAACTCAGACTTTATGTCTCAGCTGATGAGGAAATCAGATTCCCCATATACACTAATGTCCTAGTCGCAATTATTTATATGCTGAATGAAGCCAGAAATGCCATGTTCCATGGTGAATCTGTGATCTGATTTTCAATGCTGCCATCGCCAGTGAAGGGGAAAGAGCTTCCACACAGAGGGAAAAGTCTGAAATATATCTGCGTTTCACATACACTGAAATCTGCCTTGTGGACAATCTAAGGACAGATTATGACTTCTATTAAAAAAAAAAAAAAAATTATTTCAATAGTTTTCCAGTGTTGCCTTTCACTGAATTACAGTACATGCCTACACTGGGCTGCAGAAGAAACTGAGCCATAAATACATGGCAGGCCCCTTGCTGCATTGTCTACCTCTCCTGGGGGTTGCCGGAAGGGTTGCAGTCCCATTTCTGTCTGCTCTGTTGATCTTCCCTGTGCCTCCAACTGCTTTAGGTGACTGCAAGAGCACTCTATATGGGACTGCAAACTGCAACACCAGGCCGAGCTAACAACCCATGGCTTAAAGAAAGCCAGATTCCATTCTCTGCCACGCGTGCATACAAAAAGCTTGGTATATGCACTGTAAAGCAGAAATATGGAAAAAAAATGGAAAGAACAATACACTGTTATTGCCTCCATGGTTCACATTAGTGTTACAGTGAAAAACCAACCATAACCGGTTGAGGTTTGGCTGTGAGATATCTATAATGTAGATATATATTATACCGCTATTTGGGTTCAGTGATCTGTCCAGTGAAGTCCTTGATGAAATCCTCTGCCAGTTTTAGAACTACTGTTCATTAAGAAAAAAGAACCCTTCTGCTCACCCTAGTCTCACAACGGAGGAAGAGAGGATGCCATGCTCTCGATGTTATAATAGCACATAATAGCACCTTGGCGCACTCCACCTTTCTTTGCTAAATAAGCTAATTTGCTGCAGCTATGTTGTATGCATAGAATAGTAACTGAAATTAAGAAGCCAGCTGGAAAACCCGAATGATTTTTGTGAGCAGGACAGTAGTCAGGGCATATAGCTGAGGTGATATTCACAGCACCTGAGACAGATGGCGTGAGCACCCCTGCACTGTGAAGATAAAGTTTTACATAGATTATCTTTCCATTCTTTTCCTCACCTCCTTCTCCTTCTCGTTAAGTTTCTCTGTCCCTGGGAGACCTGTGAGGTTCAGTGGTGGGGCACTCCGTCTACCTGCGGAGACAAGAAAGGAAGACACTGAAGAACTCTGAGCAGTTTGGCGGTGACTGTTCCTTAGGTGTGTTATCACAGAGGCAATTAAATCTCAGTGATGTAAACCCAGTATGATACAAGTGTTTATAGAAAGGGTTATTCAGGGCTTAACACAAAAACTGTACTGATTTGATAAAAGGTATGATTTTGCAACTCACATAGTTAGGCACTGTGAATACTTGCATGAGGACTCTTATGCTGTTAACCCTGGCTCACTGGCTTTTAGGAGGAACTGAAAGACAATAACTTTCTGTCAAATTGGCACTGACCATGGTTAAGCTGGGCTGTACCTCCTGACTAAACCGACTCTTCCAGCCGGGGTCAGGGAGTTCAGTGCTGTGTGGAGGGTGTGCCCCGGGTGTGCACAGCGTGCAGGACTAACTCCCAGCAGGTGTGAAACCAGTACCTTGCAAGGATGCCGAGATTATTTATTGGTGTGATTAGCAGCCAATTTCTCTGGCATTACTGGCAACTTCATGAAGCAGAGTTTTCTTTAAATGCCTTTAAATACGATGTACATATTGTAAAGCAAACACAGTTTGTGGATTTATTTTCCTCTGTTATGATAAACAGTACTGAAAGAAATATTACAAGGTAGTCTGAGAGTTCTCACTTTTGCTATTGTTTATAACTGTGCTGAACTTTAACTGGTGCAGCTTAGACTTTCACAAGGGCTGTCTACTTGCAGGTTCAGTTTGTTTTTTCTAATAGTATCTTTTTTTTTTTAACTTCCAGAGCTCAGAACAAAGCCAGGGTTATTTATTTACATTTTTAGAAAGTCTATTGCCCCTGTGCTGTGGGTTGCTTATTTAGCATTGTTAGAGATAGGTCTCTTTATCCCAGGACAGACTTCCCAAATTTGGCAAAGTGATGAGATCTTGGCAAATCTGCAGCTCCATTTTCCCAAGGATTGTGCTGGCCGCTGCTCCAGACCCTGCCCTGTCTGGCTCCTACCTCTGGGACTGGGGAGTCTCTCTATCTCTTTCTCCTGTGCATCTGTAGGAGATGATAGATGGGACCCTGTCTGGGTGAGGGGAGCCTGATCAGAGAGAGAACTGAAGGACTAGACAGAAGCTGGAGTAGTGAGTCTCTGGTAGGTGCAGAGGAAGTTACTTCCCAGCACTGCTCCCTCTTTCTACAGCCTGGAACAAGCGTGCTATGATGAGACACGACAGAATTTGGTTTTACCCTTTTAAAAACCTAGGAAATAACACACACACACACACAAACTACATTAAAGAAAACATATTAAGGCTGTAAAATCAAGATCTCAAAATCTAGAAGTTAAGCAACATTAATTTGCCCTCTTGTATATTCAGTATGATGCAGCCTTTAATTATATATACACGTGGCAGTCTTTCCGCAGTATCCTTGCCTTATTCAGTATGCAGGATGTTTGCTTAATTACTAACTATATGGTATTTTGTTTGGGTTTTGTTCAACATGTGATACTGGTTGTAAACACTGCATGCTGTATGAGTTCCATAGGCAGCCTGAGATAGATACACAATGCTATCTTCTCTCCAAAACACCAGATCTTGGCTATCACCAAATATGTTTTAAAACATAGTGCGTATTGACTTCTGCAATGACTAATTGCTTGGTATTCTGACCCAAATTTCCAGGGCTCCTGGGAGAAATGAGGAACAACATATAGACTCAGTGGCCACCTCTGAGAAGTTTGGTTCAAGTGGTTTATTAGCATCCACAGAAAAACTGGATGTAGAGACAGAGCTAGAAGCCAGTTTTCCCTGGCAACATTTTAGAGCCTTATAGTAAAACTTTATCCTAGTCTCATTCATTGTATGCCATCCTGTGACCTCAACAAATGAGCATGGGATTTTATAAAAGTCTTGTTCACGAGGGCCTTGACTGACCCCTGAATTTGTCCTTACTGGGCACTGAAAGAAGTAGGGGTCCTCTTGGTGGAAAAAACCATAATTTGTGATTATAGAATTAAAGAATATAAAAGCATATTCATAGAAAAAGAAAATTGAAGTTGCACAGGCAACCTGTATCATCTCATTCTGTCACTCTGGAGTGCTTGATGCTGCAACCATTGCCTGCTTCTTGGGCAACTGTTTTTTAGTGTTCTGCCCTCCCAAATCTGCTTTCTCTCAGGTTCATATTGCTATGGTATGTGCTATACAGCTTCATTAAAAAAACTGGATTAGCTTTATCTTTTAAAGCTAAAATTTTGTTCTCATGTGAAAATTCTTTTCTCTCCTGCCTTGTTAATGTAGCTTTAGGATGGGTTTTCCATCTGTAGCCAGAATAATCTAGAAATTCAGCAAAAAACCCTCCAGGATTTGCACGTGGAATGAGTTGCAGATTGAGGTAATGTTGACTTGAGCAGCACTTAACCATGATGCTTCAGGACTGACACTTTTGCACTGAAGCAAAAGAGTCACTCTCCAGCTGGCTGTCAGAACGGTACTACTGATGCACGGCTGGCTTTTTATCACAGACCATCATCTAACAGTTACCTGAATTTGAAGGAACTGGTACCGTGGGACTCAGGCCGGAATCACTGAAAAGAAAGGAAATTTTCAGATTGCCTTCATGTTTTTTTTTTAAGAATAACTGCATGTATTGGCCCTGAAACTACCTTTTCCCCAACTTCTAATAATTATACAATTCAACTCGCACAACCCAGGCCCTGATCTGAAGTCAACAGGATTTCTAAATATTTAGGACTCTCAGATTAAAGACCATGTCTGTAACCTGTTTAAAAAAATAAGGGGGTGGGAGGACAATAAAAAATTCAGGGGAGACTGAGTGGGGAAATGACAAATCATCTTCTCAGACCGTGTGGCATCCAGGATGCACTTCCTTTGCATTGCAGCTTGCTCCTTAAATGCTTGTGCAGGGTGACTACACGTTAATAATGCTGCTACATCTAAACATTTCAAGTGTCATCTGTGCCCTCACTAATATCCATAAAGACCTCATTTCCCTCCATTACTTTATTAACAGCAGTTAAATTCCTGAAATATAAAATACAGAAAACTGAGATTTTGAGCCCTTACTAGTTGCTTCCTTGTCTGCACTTCAACAAGCACTATTGCTGTTATCCACAGTTTCTTGCCCTTCTGAATTTTGCAGACTGTTCCTACTGCAATAAACTGGGAATGCATTTGTTATTATCAGACAGAAAAACGTGTTTGATGCACCTGACGAAAGCACAGAAAGAAGAATATTGGTGAAGAAAAATTTCTTCACTGAAAGGGTTGTCAAGCATTGGAACAGGCTGCCCAGGGAAGTGGCTGAGTCACCATCCCTGGAGGTATTTAAAAGACCTGTAGATGTGGCACTTAGGGACATGGTTTAGTGGTAGACTTGGCAGTGTTAGGTTTATGGTTGGACTCGATGGTCTTAAAGGTCTTTTCCAACCTAAATGATTCTATGATGCTATAGGTATGTAAAAAGCACAGTCTTACTGTAACCGTACATATCGGCTTGTCGACTGAGCCACTGCTGGCAGGCACTGCTGTCCTGGATGTACTGCAGGACTTCAGAAAGCATAGTGCGCTTTAGGCGTTCCTCATCTCTTGTCTTCTTAAGGTGATCGTATGTTCTGGCACCTATGGCAAACAGATATCACATTCTCACCAGCTGCCTTGGTCAAAATTTTCAGACTGTTGTTTTTCTAGTTCAGGAAGTAAGTGAGAAACTGTTCTCTAGCTCTGAACCAGACTCTGCTATTCTCCCTCATGACAACTACTTGGCATCAGAAGATGTTAGATTCTACCCTGCACCCCTCCCCCCATTAATTTCAGGCCACAAACAAACAAAAAAGGCTTCCATGGTCCAATTCCAGGACAAAATAGGCCATTTTGTTTATGCAGAGGTCTTAGCCCTCTGTCCAGATGTCACACTTGTGGATAGTCAGTGAAAGCATCCACAGATAAAGCACTGGAGACCACTGTGCAATGACAAATATTTTTTTTTTCTGGATCTTTTGCAAAGTGGTGACTAAAGCAGAGCTCTGTTAACGTGTTCCCCAAGCTGATGGCTCAAATTAGCTTTAAAAAAGCACAGCTGGACTGAAGCATTACTGCTAAAGCCTCGTTCAGTTGAAGAGCTAGGCAAATGCATTCCAAGAATAAGTGTCTTTTTATTCAACACATCCTAAAAGTTGTAAAATCATCCTTCCACACCTTGATGAATGGGAATGGGCTGAATAATGCATCAGGTACTTACTACAGAAATTGGTGATTCCTGCTGCTCTGTATTCCTGTAGTCGCTTTATTTCCCTTCGCAGCTCAAATTCCACTGTTTTACCCCAACAGTAAGCAGAAGGGAAATCCAAAAAACAAATGTGGGTCAGTGGGGGTGGCAGTGAACTGTGGTGTACGTTGCTATTTCTTGTCTGCACAGTTCAGCTATGAAGTACACAGAACCACAGACAGGGTTAACCTCTCTGCACAAGCCTGTATCACATCTCAAACTCACTGTGTCCTAACACTCCTTCATCACAGATTTAAGCTTGTTTCTAGCATTTGTGTGCTCAGAAAAGTTATTTTATCTTCATGCTTTCAAAGTTCCTTTGCCATACCCTGGACAAGGCAAATAACAATAATGTGGGATTTCTGGAAGGCATTTCAGAAGGTTTGAAAAACTACTCCATCCAGGCCCCTTATAGCATCTAATATTGTCTTTGAACTATGATTTTCATAACTGGACCTTCCAAAATTTTTCCTTGCAGACAACTCTTTTTCTGCAGTCAGTAAGATTAAATACCCATGTTTCTTTTGCTCAGAGATATTTACTGCCTACAGGTTTTATCAGCTGGCTTCCAGGCATTGCTTGGTTTTACAGTGAGCAAGTTTGCTTGTCTCGAGTTTGTTTACTCATACTACTCAGGGGATCTGTATAATGTGTGTACTTGACTATCAGGTTAACTTGAGGACTTCACTGCCACTACAACAACAAAACTAGGTTCCAGGACTAGCGCTCACATGTGGGATTCACAATTTTGCAAGATCATACTTTTGGTATTTCACACAGGATGCCCTGAAAATACAGTTGCAACTGTTTAAATGCTTTGTTCCTTCTAATGAGCAACAATTTTCCTAGTTTAAGTCACAGAATTAAGCAGGATGTAATGACTCGTACTGGAATTTGACTAAATGCAAGCTATGATTATGCATAAAGACTCGAGATGATTCGGTGATGGAACAATGCCTTTTCCTTTAAGGTAAGGGACATAATGACAGCTGTACTATATAATTATGTACACATATAATAGTTTAACATGTATCTTTCAAAGAATTCACAATTTGCTACCTGGTCCCGATCTCTCAATACAGACATAAATTCTAGGGATTTTGTTCTTTCGGTGATATAGAGTCCCAGTCAATGAATAGGGGTCTTTTGATAAGAAAATACTACTTCTAACACATGACCAGAATGTTCAGTCAACTGAGAAATCAAACAAAGAACTCAGACACAGTTTAGTGGGAAAAAACCACTTGCTGCTCATTTAATGTATCAAACCACAAATGTATTTGTTTTTCTGAGGTAGTTAGATGGGGGAGGAGGAGAAAAACAACCTCCTGCCCTCCAGGAGTGGTATATATTTAGGAAAGATTGTAGATGATGCAACCCCTCATTATGCCTATTGAAGAACATATATGCTAAAATCCTCAAAATACTTACATGCATGGCTTTCAATGAACTTATCATGCTCTACCGGTCCAAGAATTCGTGCAAACCGTCGCATTGTTTCATAAAGGTCTTGAACCTCCTTTGGATATCGCCTTTCCAAAACTAGAGGGGGCAAAAAGTGACACACCTTATCACTCCTACTGTGAGAAGAAAATAAATTCAGTGGAACCTGAAGTGACTCCCAGCCTCTGTGAACTGCCCAAAGATCCAGATTTGGTACACTTCTTGGCCATTTTGGTGTTACAACTACAAATTGCTGAGTAAAAAGCAACAAAATTATACAGCCCTTAAAATTCTAAAAGCATAAAGTATGATATTTAAATGTTTGATCATTTCTTATAATAGTGAGATGCACTTAAAAGGCCTAGATTTCACCTTCACCCCTCTCCCTACTCAGTGGAGCCCGAAACACTTCTGAAGAGCAATTCCGAGGCAGTAACTAAAACACTGAGCTGGGAGTAGTTAGAGCAGCCAGTTGGAAATAGTCGGGGCGGGAAATCTGCTGGAATTCAGACCATGTGAATATGGTCCAGCATGAATAAACCACACCGGTGCACTGGAAATAGTGAACGTGAAGTTTTGCTTCCCAAGTAGAGCCCACTTTAAAGTTAAGCAGTTACACCTGATACTCACTCTGAAATTTTCTGAGGTTGATTAGGCCATGATCTCTTATAATTCTGTAATGGAGAGCAAAATGGTATTAATAAAAGGGATTAACTCGTGTATTATCTTATAAATACAAAGGCTTCAGAAGAAACTTTGATTTAGACCATCAGAGAGGTCTAAAACCAAACATGTTTGGTTTTAGGAAATTTCCATAGCCCTTGAGCTGGCTAGCTGAGAAACATGATGTAGTGATGCAGCACGGCTTTAATCAGGGTAAATTTGGGATAGTGGTGTCCATTAGTCCAACTCTGACAGCACTAAGCACAAAGGGAGCTACAATTGCTTTAAAGATTTGAAATTGCTTCTTTAGGCACAGATTTCGCATCTACAGTGTCTTATAACTTGTCCTTCCAAAATTGGAGGTAAAGGAATGTCTCATGAAGCATGACTTCCAGCTTCAGAGAGAGACAAATGTCCTACAAGAGCAAAGGTGAGAGGTGGACTGTAAATTTCACCACCGGGAGCAGGATGAAGGAATTTTTCCATGACAGCTTAGAGTTTAAAAAGAGGAATACTATTTAGGTAACTCGTAAGTTTGAAATGCTCCTGACAGGATCAGGGAAATGAGCAGAGTGAAAAGGCAGGTAAGATATTTACAAGTGCATGACAAATACATTTGTCACAGGTTTCAGCAAATGTCATGTGGTCATTGCTATGTGGCAATTTGATAAACACCCAACTTTTGCAAATGATAAGAGATACTACAAAGTTGGGTTCGTCAAGGTCAGGTTGGAATTTGCTCTATAGAATCCAGTATATTTTCTTTAGTATGTATAAAAGAATATTCCTGTCCCATGTAGAGAAGCCTTTCTGAGAGTGCCATCAGCACTTTATGTCATTTTCCAGATTTTTGTCCCATCCTGCCGTAGAAACTTTACAAAAACTAACACCAACTTGAGTTATGTAACCGAGCCTTATGGCACTTCCTTTTAGTATGACATGATTTATCATAATGGAAATTATACCACATACATAAATATTTTTTATTTATGAATTATAAGGAACCAGGTCAATACATATCAACTCCTACCTGTCATTCAGCAGAACTACGCTGTATTATGAAGAGAAGGAACAGAGGAGTCTTACTCCAAATTACTAATTCTTCCAGCAGGGAGTAATAACAGCAAAATATAATTTTAAATATTGAACGAAGTATTTGAAAGTTATAATAAAATTGAATTTAATGACTAGATTGAGTCATTCTAAAAAGCTGTCAAATGAACTGAATAAATTATTCAAACTCACATCAGCAATATAGTTATCTTCATTACACATTGTGGAAAACTAACTTACGGACCACTAAGAACTAAAAATAATGATGCAAACATTTATATGGAGAAACTGGGGGTCAACCAATTAGTCACAGACAGGCAGCTTTTTTTTTTTTCCATAAAGTAGAAAATGAATTATGTGCAGTCCATCAGCATTACGTATGGAACAAAAAGAACAGAGATTTGCCTCTTTTTTTCTGGTTCCTAGCCCTGGATCTGTGACCGGTTTCCCAAACAGTATTTCAGTTTCTCATTCTGCAAAATGCCTGTGTGATCTCATAAGGTGTGCTAGAAGCTTAGTTATTTATGTATAACTGGATTTGGGATAGTGATATGAAGAGCACTGTGTACGTGACTTTCATGCACTAAAAAGGACTGGAAAACAGGCTTTTCACAATTAACGACTTGTTTTGAGAGTTTAAAGGAGAGTTATGGTGTGTCGAGGTCCTTTGTCAACCATGTGTACAAAGAAGTATCAGGGTCTGTTAATCTGTGTTTTCTGGGCTGGTACCATTGCTAAAGCCATGCGCCTGATCTTAATCTGTGCACAGAAGGAGAACCACACATCCAGGACGAAGCCTGTCATGCAAATCTCGTAGCAGAAGGTCTCCATGCATGGGAATTGTCTGGAAGGATGCTATAGGAAATCAATTACGTTTAGTATTAGGACAACACTGGGGACCAAAACATGGTAATGAAGCAAAGGAACACAGTTATTGCTTGGAAACTCACTTTTTTCTTCTCTGTCTTTCCTTTAACCTGGAATGATAGATATCTACAACTGCAATCTTCAGAGCTGCAAAATAATAAAAAAAAAGATTACAGAATACGTAAGTAATCACTGTATTAGGCGAATTTCCAAGCCTTTATGTTCATGGAAGGCTGAAATGGTCACTCTGCTTTGCTGTTTTAAAAATCCCGTAGCAATTTTACAGGGGCATAAACTCACTAGAGGCTAACCTTCTGCAGACTATACACGTTACCTGTAGAAGCCTTCTTTTGCCTACTCCTTCCAAATACGTTATTGCCTGTAAATATGAACCTGGGTAGATCCTGAGAACTCTCTTCCTCTTCCTTCTAGCACTGTTTTACTATTAGCACTTATTTGTGCCTTCATACATGGAATTGTTAAGTATTCCTTCTCCCGAAAAGCAAATTTATCAGATTTAAGGATCTCAGGTATTATCTTTGGACAAAGGCTTCTTTGCACAGAACAAAGAACTCCAAAAAATAGAAAGACACGGTTCTGAACTGTGAAGATTCAAAGTAGCCTTTGCTACAGTTCTTAAAAACATCTACAAGATTTTAGCTTGTTAACTTCTAAACTTATCTGTCTGCCAGGAGAACAAAGAGAATAGTTCATGACAATGTGAAGAAGCACAGGAAAAAGCCATGCTCATTAGAAATCATATCCTTTTCAAAATCAAATCTGTCTGCAGTCTGGCTGATCCACTTGGAGATCCTTCAGCTGCTTTTTCCTGTAACTATTAGGTTAATAAACTTTTTTGGTAAATTCTTGAAAGAAAAGATAAGGAGACACCTATCACCTTCGCTTCCCTCATTTTGTTAAATAATGCAAAAATTCTAGGTCATTAAATAAGCATAGAGTTGGCTGATTTCTTGGTTGGCTTTTTTTCCTTTACGTTAATCATTTCAATATGCTCTCAGAAGGAAGAGGCTTAAGACTTGACAGTGGGTTTACAGGCTGTACAGACAATATGCAGCTCTTTGAAACTAAGCAAGAGCACGTCCCCTTTCAGCCCACTGTGCTGTGTAAACAGGGGTGGCCCAAGTGTGACAGAATCCAGAATCCACTCCTCTCTCTCTGTAGTTACAAGAAAAGAGCAAAACTGATACTGGCAGTTTATTGATTGCGCTCTCCAATAAATAATTAATAATGCAATTAAGAAAGAAGTGTGGTTATGTGTCTATTTTAAAATATGTATTTATATGTAAACACCAGGAAGCCCCTAGCCTCTAGGCAATTCATCTGTGCAGTCCTCTGGGTAATAAAATTTCTTATAAACAGGGACAACTAAAGCCCAAAGGCTGTGCATATTAGCTCAGGAGCCGACAGTTTTGAGTTACACTTGCTGATCCTGTATTAGCAAAAAAATCTTCAATTTATACAAAACTGATTTGATGTTAATCTAGGAGCAAAAGATAACATGTAGGAAGTGTGGGTTAGATGAGGGGACAGTGAGGTGGATTGAGAACTGGCTGAACGGCAGAGCTCAGAGGGTTGTGATCAATGCGCAGAGTCTGGTTGGAGGCCCGTAACCAGCGGTGTTCCCCAGCGGTCTGTACTGGGTCCGGTCCTGTTCAATATATTCATCAATGACCTGGACGAAGCGACAGAGTGTACCCTCAGCAAGTTTGCTGATGATACAAAAGTGGGAGGAGTGGCTGATATGCCAGAAGGCTGCGCTGCCATCCAGCGAGACCTGGACAGGCTGGAAAGCTGGACTGAGGGGAACCTAATGAAATTCAACAAGAGCAAGTGTAAAGTCCTGCACCTGGGGAGGAACAACCCCACGCACCAGTACAGGTTGGGGGTTGACCTCCTGGAAAGTAGCTCTGCTGAGAAGGACCTGGGAATGCTGGTGGACAGCAAGTTGTTCGTGAGCCAGCACTGTGCTCTTGTGGCCAAGAAGGCCAACGGTATCCTGGCGTGCATCACAAGGAGTGTGGCCAGCAGGTCGAGGGAGGTTATCCTCCCCCTCTACTCTGCCCTAGTGAGGCCACACCTGGAGTACTGTGTCCAGTTCTGGGCTCCCCAGTTCAAGAAGGACAGGGAGCTGCTGGAGCAAGTCCAGCAGAGAGCTACAAAGATCATCAGGGGACTGGAGCACCTCTCTTATGAGGAAAGGCTGAGAGACCTGGCTTTGTTCAGCCTGGAAAAGAGAAGACTGAGGGGGGATCTTATCAATGCTTATAAATATCTAAAGGGGGGGTGTCAAGAGGATGGGGCCAGACTCTTTTCAGTGGTGTCCAACAACAGGACAAGGGGCAACGGGCACAAACTGGAACACGGGAAGTTCTACCTGAACATGAGAAACAACTTCTTTACTGTGAGGGTGACAGAGCACTGGAACAGGCTGCCCAGAGAGGTTGTGAAGTCTCCTTCTCTGGAAATATTCAAAACCTGTCTGGATGCGGTCCTGTGCCCCCTGCTCTAGGTGAACCTGCTCAAGCAGGGGGGTTGGACAAGATGATCTCCAGAGGTCCCTTCCAACCCCTACCGTTCTGTGATTCAGTGATATGAAGATAGGAGGGGTGGTACAATATTCTTTCTCCTTTTTGCAAATTTCTTGCAAAACCAGAGTGTTCAAGAATCATCATGTATTTTCATAAAGAGGTATTTAAGTTTCCTAATTTAAGAACAAGAACAGGTAGCAAATTCTCCTTCTTGCTTAAATGTGGGGACAAGAAATTGGGAAATGCAGCAAGTTAAACATGAATGAAAGATATTACTAAGTGTTGGAATCGGTGCCAATTTACGGAAAATATTTTTATATTTTTAAACCCTCTGCAAGCTAAGCTAACATGTTATTTTCTGGGGTTTGTGTGGGCAGAACTTAATAAGTACATGCAGAAGTTGTGTTGGAGAACCTCTATAAATATCACAAGTAATTATGCACCTATAACCATTGCATTTTGATGCTTTCACCTGAGTGCACAATATTCTGAAAGAAATTATGATCAACTGGGGAGGGGAAGGAACATTCATGGGAACAAATAAAGGAAAAAAATGGAGCTTCTTCTTACAGAAAAATTAGTATTTGCTGCCACACGCACTTTTGGAAGGGCTTTTGTTTTTAATAGACATATTCACACAGGAACAGCCGATTACAAAATCTGGAATGCATGAATAACTCAGACTACTATACTGTTACATGCTGCATTGAAATGAGAAAAGAGATGCTGTATGAATGAAAATGATTTGCTTGTGCTTCTCCCTGTGGATTATACTAGGGAGGCAGTTGTTTGTACCGGCAATTTAAGATAATCCAAGCTGACACCATGTTCAAAGTGTCCATTTTGGGAAAGTATAAGGTTCTTTGAGATGGTCACAGTAGCTTTGAAGGATCCAGTGATAGGCAGAAATTCAAGGCTCCTTTCTTCATTTCAAAAAATCAAAATATTTGGTTTCTCAAGAGTGTGTCCAAAACAGTTTCTTTGCTTTTCATTCCTCATTTGGTCTGCAAAAACTTTTTTGAACACTAATGAGTGAGACCTTTGTTTCATGCTAGCTAACCTCTGTTTGGCATGCCAGGCCAAAATAATGGGAAGAATGCAAACTAATCAAAGTAAACAGGCTGTGTATCCAGTGTGTGCCTTGGTTGGTACAAACTTAATGGCTACAATCCAAATTCACCCTCCCTAGAGGAAAGCAGGACCCTAGGCAAACAGAGTATCTGCCTTCAGAGCATGTCAGGACTTTCCACAAAAGAATAAACATCATGTAATATTTAGAAGGACACTGACTGCCTTGTATCTTATAAAATGAAATTTCACTACTGTACAGCCAGAATTGCAGTCTATTTCCACTCACTTCTAAACTTGCAGTTTCAGCAATTACTTTCCAGTATTAGGAGCAAAAATCATTTACACGAGAAGGAAAGGGGAGAAAAAGCCTGGAAAAAGATAAATTACTAATGTTACAATTCAGTCTGATGAAAACTTGTAATTCATGAAATATTCAAGCACTCTGAGCTGAATTAGGTTTGTAACTAGTTGTTTCTTTTGATCTGTCCATTATACTTTTGTTTAACTGCAATATATATTTGCATGCACTTATTACATTGCAAGTACTGAATGAAAGTTAACAGTTCAATAAGTTAATTGAAAGATGAGGAATTTCATACAATTTCTGCCATCTCACTAATATCAAGAAGTGACTGAACAATGTCTGTGACCTCCTGTGTGGTGGGAGGAGCTGGTGAGTCAGCAGGTACAGGTTTCTGTGTTCCTCATAAAAGGCTGCCTGGGAGTCTTTCCACCTTGTATTAAATTGCACTCTTCTTTCTTGTGGTAATACTGAGAACTTGTTTAGAGTGACACAGGAAAATATAACAGGGAAAATGCAATGATATCAGGAAACAGAGGTCAAGCAGCTTAAATCTAGGACTTTTTATAAAATGATTTTTACAAAAATGTAAGAAAAGCAGAGCAATGTGGAGGAAAGGGAAGAAGGGGGAATTCTGTTCCAATGAAAGCATCAAATATTCCTGTCTTATGTGCAACCTAGACATTGCAGCACTGATCTGTGACTTGTGAAACAAAAGAAAGAAAGAGAGACCATAGAAATTATTCTGGTCAGTGCGTTCTCAGGGTCTAACCTGAGTAACTTTCAGCAAACGGAATATAAAAGTAGTTTTCAAAAATTAATCTTGAACCCAGTGAGGTTTAATGTATGGCAGGAAAACAAACTGAGGATTTTTTCACAAACCTGATACTTAATCTATGTTGCAAAACCCCATTTGGGTTTCTCTGGGCTACAAAATGTGTTAAAACCCTGGTTTACATCTTTACCTTTAAAAAAAAAAGTTTGCTGTTTGGCCAGCAAAAATTTGTCTCAAGCAGGTGTGGAAGACAGCCACAGGGCTGCTTTTCAAGGACATTTCTCTAAGATCTAGTGTAAGAAGTTTGCCAGTGGGCATGGCTGGGGTAGAGGCACCTTAGAGCCGCTGCCTGGAAGTAGTGGGACGGGCATCCTTGGGAGAGATTACGAGAACCTGGGCCTCCAGGGCTGCCTCACAACCTTCTCTGCCTGTTAACTAGAAAGTACAAAGGTTTCTTAAATCATCCAAATGCCTGTCCCTGCCTTCAGATCCAAGTGTTGAGCCATTTTCTACAGTATGAAATCCTACCATTAGGTTGCAAAATATTCCTAAGCAATCAAGCAAAGTCAGCACCTGAGATCTTTAAAACTGCAGGACAGGGAGGATGTGGCTCCTTCCTTTTTTGTATTAGCTTGGAGAAGGGAAAGATCTAATTCCAAAGTTTTTTAGAAAATAATTCTTTCCCGCCCCAAGGTGCCTCATGTAAAAGAAAAACAGCTGGCTAGACCCTGGGACTTCATTTTTCAGAGGCATTCTCTCTCATGTGGCCAGATCTAGGACAGCTGTGGGAAGGAAGATGCCAGATTTCCTGAGCTAAGAGATTGAAAATGTAGTTGGTCACGCTCCATAACCTCTGCCAAACAGTTTTCACAGGGCAAATGCCTGACATCCTATACTAAATACTGAAGACAACTGAAGAATGGACTAGAGAACATCCAATGAAATTATCAGGCAAAAGATTTGACAGACAGAAGGAAGCATTTTTTCACACAACACAGAATTAAATTGTAGAACTCCTAACTCAATTATGGAACTCACTGCTACAGGATGTTATGGGGGCAAAAGTACAAAAATATATAGTTCTAATACTAGTTAGCTAAGTTCATGGAGAACAGGTCCTTTGGTCAAAATGGTCTGAACACAACCTATGGCTCAAGAAGCCTCTAAACTTATCACTGCAGGAAATGTGGAAGATATGCCAGGAAAAGTATCTGCCTACACTTGCCTTTTCTTACATTCTTCTCCTGTGCATCTGCTATGGGGTACTAACAGGACACTGAGCCAGACAGACCAAAGGGTCTGGCCCTGCATAGCTTTATGATATTCTGAAGAGATGAGGAAAGCTGATTTTTGCATTCAGATTGACAACTTAAACAGGAGACTGGTAGGAGATATCTTAAATTACTGAACTGTGCAGTGGGAGGAAGACAGGTGTGAGGGGTATGGAAGACAGCGCTGGTAAACCAGCTTGAATGAATATTAAGCTATCAATTAATGAACAGAACTAGGAGATTATTTTGCTTTTTCAGTTTAGCAGCACTCAGAATAGGACATGGAAGCAAGAAAATATATCTTTTAATAGTAATAAAAAGAAACAGTAGAGAGATGGCATGATGAATCCGTGACATGTCCACAAGCCAGTCCCCCTTCCAATAAACATTAAAAGGGAAGAGAGACTGACACAGGAGTCTCATAACCTTTTTTGAGCCAAGGGAGTTTGCATTCCTTAAAGCTCTGTGTACACTGCTAAATTTCAAACCGATTTTTTAAGTTTGGAAAGACTGTCTGTACGTAACAGGATTTGTCTGTCTCCAAGGAATGCTAAGGCTTTAGCTTAGAACTGCCTGACGTAGATGGGAGAATTCTGAAGCATGAACACAGTACTTTTAAACACTATATGTACTTATAAATGTGGGGGGAAGTATGATCTTTTCTTCTCTATGGATTAAAACATCATTTTAATAATTCCTGTTGTTTGGTATTATTAAGGCAGCTACGTTCACAGAAACTCAGTAGCAGCAACTGGACTCGTACAGCAACCATCCTCTTCACAATAAAAAAGTAAGTTGTCACATACAGCTAATGCTACTGTAACTCAGTGTGCATGTTTAACGCATGAAAAATCACACAACTTCAAGAGTAGAACAGTTTCAATGTGTTACACGTAGTCTTAAACTACATACCTCCTTGCTGCCTGTATTAATACCTATCCTGATAGCAGATTTCCTAAACGAACAGAGGTTAGAGTAAGTCACAGATCTTCTAGGAAACTAGATATAGTAGGGGGGAGGGGTATTAGCAACAGAGAAGAAAGTGTTCCTCTTTCTGAATCAGAACGAAAGTTGTGCCTTGCTATGATGCTCACAAACATTATGTAGATGGAAAGAATATCTTTCAGACAGGGAGGGAAGTAATGTCACGGCATTGATGTTTCTGTTTTTTAGTAGGCCTGTAGGTCTGTTTATTCAAACACTGATGTACTGTTACCTGTTTCCAGACAAAGTGCTATCTCAGATAATTTGCTTCTACTTAGCTAAACTTTCTCTAGAGTTTATACTGGATATATATACTGGACATCATTTGTGTCTTTCCTAAAGAGACGCCTACTACTGGTGGAGACTATTCGATTTCAGTCATGTTCTACTTTACAGCTGGCTACATTTCAGTACATTTCAGTGTGTAGGCACTCTGAAACATTGTTTTCAGACAATGTACAAAAATATGGGACTTACCATGCAAAATGTCTGAATCATCTTCTACAAAATCAATATCTCTCAAATCCCATTCAGCATAGTTGTCAAACTCCTGTTCAGAGGTGATTAATAAATTGTCACTAACTAGCACTAAAAAATTGGTATCAAGTTTCAGGACACGTAGAAGTACTGAAAACAGAGATATTTACTCATACACAGTTGTACAAGGTTCCATCCTTGAGCAACCATACATCACAGGGAAGCTTTAACTAGGGAATGTATAATATGCACCCCCATGGCTGGAACTGGAGCAGGATGCTGTGATAGGATAATGAGAATTAATCAGGTAATCTCCATGACTCCCACACTGTGGTGGAAATTCTGCTCAAATGTACAAAAACAACAAGCCCCTATATGGCTCAATTCATTACTTCATGTACAGGAGCTTGTTTTGCAACAGGAATTGGGGCCTTGGGCCCACAGCTAAAAACACTGGAAACAATGCAGGTCTTTCAAGTGATCTTTGGATCAGGCTCATATGTGCTTCTCTAAGGCAAATGAAATAGAAGCATGCTGAAGCTGACCCCTTTTGCTAAGCATCTAATTCACAACATCTAGTCCGCTTACATAAGAGCCATTCATTACTGGACATCTGGTGGTAGCAGCATGCCTTACAGCCCATACACACAACGCCAGTGACTCACAGATTGCCTGCTAGCAGCTTTGTAGGCCTGCAGCGCCACCTCTGTAATTAAATCCTTGGTTTAATCACTCTGTCCTGTCCTCTCTTCTAATGTTTTTTATATGAAGAATAAAGACCTACAGGCAGGGGCAAACAAGTGTGCATTTGCTGATTTTGCATTCAGTAGCAAATTTAAAATAATGGGAGAAGAGAGAGTCTTACCTCAACAAAGTCAGCTCTCGCTGGCATGTACCCAGCCATATCCCTGGAGAGCAAGGAATCAAAAGTAGGCCGTGGGGGATCATCAGCAGCTGAAAAAATAAAGCGTTTTAGTTGTTGTGTAGGGCTTGGGGTCTTTTTTTCACACAAAACGGTCTGTAAATAGGTGTTTCTTTTGCAGGAAAAGCGGGAATAATTAGTTGAAGAAAAACACCCTGACTGGGCTTTTATTGAGTGTTATATTCAGAAAAAGGCTTGAGTTCATCCAGAGAAAAATGCAGTAATCTGAGATCTTCATAGTATTCTCAAAAGCCAAGCACATAAATTCAAGGTAATAAATAGGTTATAAAATGTAAACTCTACATTTCAGAGCTCAGCATCCCCCCAGTAAACCTCTACAGATCACTCGGTCTCAGCATGCAGCTTCTTTTAGTTAGTAGCAACAGGGGTGTTAAATCTGCCATCTTCTGGGTGCCATTTACAGAGAGCTGCAATTAAAGCTATACAACTCTGAATTTTTTCAGCGCTTCCCAACTGAGGAGCTCAGTGTTTCGCTGACAATAATGGACCCCGGCTCACAACAAACTTGTGAAGGAGCGAAGCATTATAAGTCCCATGCTACAGATAAAGCAAGCTGAGGCACAGAGAATTTGTCTCGGCCCAGGTCACACAAAAAAATCAATGACAGCCGGGGACAGAATCAAAATTGTCCAGTTCCTACTGCTTTAGCTCTAACCACTTTATCGTGAAATTTAGACCTCCAGATACCAAGCAATCGTTTTATCCAGCCACTCTGGGGAACTTTATAATGGAACAGCTGCTAGACTGGGGGAATTCTAAAGATGTTCAATTTAAGGAAAACTGAACATTTGTTAAATTGCTGAAATTTAACATACACTTTTTAAAAGGCAGTTTTAAAGAAAAAGAGGTGTAAAATCAGGATAGTTTAAAGGGAATGATTTTATGACAAATCACATCAGCAGTTAGGCCCGGTACACAGGGGATAATCAGACGAAATGTTTTAAAGGTAGAAATCCCTTCTCGGGTAATATTGCTACGCAGGGTCTGGACAAGAAAAGTAACCACCCCAGCATGAGGGTGAGAACTCACACTGGTATTTACCATGAAGGACACGCTCTTATATCATGCCACATGTGAAGCAGCTTTGAGGTAGCTTGTCCTTTAAATGAATATGTACATCTAGGCTTTTGCTGTGGTGATTTTTGTGAGTGACCATTTCCACTGGCTCTGCAGGAACTTCTGGTTTTGAGAACCTGATGTTTGTATCAGACTACTCTGTTCCCTCCCTTTTCCCACTGAACTGGCAGTCTTGTTTATTTGATACACCAATGATTTAATACAGTGTGAAGAAAACCCTACTACTAACATCATTCAAGTTAGCCATCAGAACAAGCTCTCCTTTTGGGAATGAAAGCAAACTGCATGCGTGGTGCATGCCTTTCTCCAAAGACGGCTCATTTCAGTTTTGGAAGAACAGAGACCTTGTGGGGAACTTCCCTGCGTGTGCTAGTGGGCAGGGGATACTCACGGTGGAAAGGAATGGCTGTTTCATTGTGCTGGGCCTCCTCCACCTGCTTCAGGTTCAGTAATGTAGATGCAAACAAGGGATTGTTGATAAAGTGTTTCATATAATGTTTCTCACACTCCTCCTTGGATTTTGTACACATCTGGTTGGCTACGTCCTGCCTGAAGTGGGGAGAGGGGGAGGCTTAATATGAAGAACACAGAAATGTTGAGGGTTATTTTCTTTCTCTAGTGGGAAAAGATAATTTTGGACAAGAGCTTGATCACACTGTGTGCAGAGAACTGGTCTGTGATGATGTCTGAATTCACATTTTGCGTACTAACACTGAGCCAATACTTATGCGTTTGATGCTGTGCTAGGGAGCACTTTTTTGGCAGTCATGAGCGATGCAATTCACTGTCTTTACATGAGAAACTCCCTGGCTGATGGAATGTACCAAATCTTTTACATGTTCGAAACTTTAGTATTGTTATTTGAGAGCTTTTTATACATTTTACTAGCTTCAGGTAATGGTAACTTCTAAGTCCGGAATTGCATTCTGCTTCTCAAGTTTCTCTTGCAACTTTAACTGGATAGTGGTTTCCCCTTTCGTGTAGCGATGTTAAACAGGTTTTTTTTAAACACTGAAATGATTGTACAAAACACATTCTAGAAATCTTTGCCAAACTTTCTTGGAAAAGTGGTTGACTAGAAACATGAAGTCTTTTGTCTTAATAAAACGGCTGTGTAAGTTGAGGACTTTAAAAAACAAACAAAAAAATCCACCAGCAGCAATCATTTTAACTTCTGTTAAACTAAAAACTGGATGCAAGGGATTCCTGGAAGAAAAGTCAGTTTTTCCTTTATTTGGTAAAGACTGAAAAAAGACAAGTGTTTAAGGAAAAAGTTAAGATTACTTGTATTGCTAAGAAGGACAAAGCGTACTAGACAGCATACTTGCAGAACATAACTGCAACCAGTTTTCAGTCTTAATTATGACAGCAATGTACACATAAGAACTCTCAGTTCTGTTTCAGTGAAGTCTGGAGTTCTGTACTTTTAATACAGCTATTTTTTCATGATGGAGAAGAGAGATAACTCATGACTACAGATATCCTTTATTTACAAATGCATAAAAATCCTGTAGCAACTACAGAAATTAACTTAACAGAACATAATGTAAAAATATTAAATATTTCCAGTGCTCTATCCTAAATATGAAAGAAGCAGGAAACCTCCAAAAATAACAATACCTAGCTAGTCAACTGTAAGCAAACAGAAACCACACAAGATAAGAAATTCTGTAGTTGGTTTTTACGTAGGAGCAAACTGAGGCACAGAAAATCTTGTGCAATAGCTGAGCTCCTTCAAAACCTAGTGACTTTAAAGCGAACTGAGGGAACTTTGTACTTCACTGGAGGTGCCCTGCATCTCACAAGAAGCCTTTAACAATTTCCTTGTATACCTAACAGCAGATTTGAAAACAGAATCTGCTACCCCAGTCTTCCACTTTGGCTGCTAAATTAGTGTTTCACCCACAATAAGTCATTGAACCTTCAATGATGTGCACTGATGTATTCAACAGTCAGATCCAGTGAAATGAAAGGAAAAACTACCCATCATTCACTGGAGTTGGCTGAACTACTAAATTCTCACCAGTTTCCAAATCCACAGTCCATCACAGCTTCTAGGAGTGCCATTTCCTCTTGAGCTGTCCAGTTAGGATCCAAGACAGGGAAATCAGAAGTCTAGAGAAGAGAAAAGCAAATCAGACTGCTGTGATCCTCTGTTGTAATCCACCACATGAAGAGCAAAGCAGTTCTAAACTACAGGGCAACATAGTATATAATACTGGTAGTTCTAAACTTTTACTGTGTCCCATGAAACCTGATCAAATAATTGTTGAATTATTTAGGGCATTGGGTCATCAACCACAGCAGAAACTAGTTTGTCACTACAGATCTTCTGATATACTGTTACACGTTGTAGCCACCAGCTGTAATTCAACAATGTTATGCTTTGAAACACAAAAAAAATTACTGAAGACTTTTAAAATGATTAATTTTGGGGAAGAAAAAACAAGAATAGAGAAACAGAAGTTGATTCACATGGTTAAAGAACTGGAAATCTAGTGAGATGCATTGTGCTATATAGGCACAAAAAAAAAATGTAGCTTTAAACATATCCACTATTCCATTATGTTCCAGGTGGATATTTTTCTTTGCTTTCAAGGAAGACTTTTTCTTTTTTTAATAGTTCTAAACCTCTGAATCAAAGAATTGTATCACTTAACTTTCCAATGTAATATAAGTAAGCAAGGGTCTAACTCCTGGGAAGTTATGAAAGCTCAAGATTGAGTAGGTGTTATCTAAAAGGAATATTTACCATTATCTCATAAGTATGATCACTTTGATGTTTCTTGTATTCAAATCCTCGTGTGAAACACTGCAGAACAAAAGATTAGCATTATGTTAGTCTCTTCTTCCCTGAAAACATTTTAACTGGTCCCTTTTTTCCTTTTATTCTCTGACCACCGGGTATCCAAAACTGACCACCTGATATGCTGAAAAAGCTATTCGATTTTTCTGATTTCATTTTAGAAAAAACATAAAATGGTAGAAAAATCTTTGTTAAAATTGTGTTAAATCAGTCTTTGTATCTTACTTGCCTTTTGCACCAAGACATAACTCCTGTGAATCGATGTACTTTTTTGTTAAGTATTTATGGCAAAGTTAGGCAGGTGAAAGAAGCTTCGTGGTATGTTTTGAAGCGGATCGTTCCAGGAAGAGAGCACAGAGCATTTCTTAAGTATTCAAAACACATTTTCCCTTTATTGAAAACACGTTTTCCCTTTAATCTTGTTTTTTTGTTTAAAAAGCACTAGCATGGTTTGCAGCTATTTTCAACAGTTAAATTTCTGGGTTTTTAAGTACAGGTAAATGAACAAAAATATACCCAGTATACAAAATATGGTTTTGTGTATTTCGTACATATCTAGGCACAAGGCTAAGCTCCTTTTTCAGGGTTTTTTTGCCATTTTTTAATCATAAATAATGCAAACTTGTTTATTTAATAATTAAATTTATTTAATAATTAAAACTAGCAGTACTTTCTGTGGTTATCAGATCACACACATAATTTTTAAAGAACTATATCTGGTCACAAACAATTATTGTCAATATCACAAACTTTCCCCAAATTTTCTTTTCCATTTGGGAGGAAAAAAACAATGTGTGGTGACAGGGAAAGGGTGTTTCTTGATGGTTTTTCTTTTCCATGCCATAAAAAATGACAGAAACGATACCTCTCTAGACATGCAGCAGCATGCTCCGTTAGAGTCAGGCTGACTGCATGTGTTTAGGTAGCTTTGGCTGCCTTCACAAAGATCTCCTTCAGCTGCTCATGCCTCAATTCTTCAGCCTCCAACATTTTCTTTGTTATTTCCCTGTCCCTGAGCAAATAAGTGTGTTGATACAAGTTTACAGAGACCAGTTATTAATGTGTTTATGGAACAGCTTGGCACTGGACAGGTCTTTGATGACTTTCTCAAAGAAACTAATGCCTTTGCTTTTATCCTTGCACTCACCTGCAAACACAGGAGGAAGGGAGGAGGCCCACACTCAGCACACTTAACATAGGGCTCTGTGAGGTACGAAGAGCAACCCCGGCATGGAGGCTTATCAAAAGGGTCATCTGTGAAGCCAAAAGTAAATCTCATGCAACACAAACAAGGCACTGGTTTTGCAGTCACCTAAATTCAGTCGTGCCCAGTAATTTTAAGTGAACTCAACTGCCTATAACCTCTTTCCTACTGCAGCTTCTCCAAATACCTGTTAAAAGTCCTTTGTTCAGCTAGAGTTGCAAGAGAGATGGTGGCACTGCATCCCTGCTAGACCTGATACACTGAGGGCTAAACCTAAACTTGTGCAACGGACTCAAAGGAAAATCTTCTCTGTAGCAGCCTCCTGATACAACTCAGCAGTGATGCCAGGAGCTGTGCTAGCTGGCTGATTTGATCCAGCGCCCATGCTCTTGTTCTGCACCGAAGACCAGACCCAAGACCTTATTTGTGGAGAATACTGCACAGACAGCTGCAGTCTCCCATCCATCTACCTCAAGTCATACTTGTAAAGTATATTACTGCAGTTGCAAAGGCATCATCAAGATTGTTCTGTAACCTGTCCAAACCTCAGACTCTGCTCAGATTGCTGAACAAGGAATGAAACACTGCTCTGCAAGTTTTTCTTATTTTGTTTGCTGCAAAGCAGTCAAAATAAATAGACTGTCAAGTCATAAGCCACGTTTTTTCCAAGAAAATGGATTTGAACTAGGCCAACTATAAAATATAGATAGAAAAACAGACCCGAATTCCCACTGAATCATTCATGTACTCATGCTCTTGAGAATTTGATCAAAAAAGTGACCTTGTGGACCAAATATTGCTAGTTTTCTGTCTCTCTCCCCTACATGGCTGCTAATGTCTTTAAACAACGGCAAACACTTTCTAAATGTCATCTTCTGGTACTTACTACTGAAGGAGGCCAGGCGCTCCATTCCTCTCCCTCAGCAGTGTTCTTGCTCCTCTGAGTAAAACTCGTCTTGCCTAAAAGCCTGTAGTAAGCCTTGCCCCAACCAGTACATCCAAAAAGGGTATTCTTTCCCTGCAGACGTTTCTCACGCAGCCCTTGCAGATGAGATCCTCCCAGAGCGTCCTGAACACAAAAGCAACAGGGCTGTCAGCAGTCTTAGTAACAGGGACCACCTGACATGGCTGAGACTCTGTTTTCTGTGTATGAGAAGAAAACAAATGTGGAGAGACGCGATACAGCGTAAGAAGAGATGAGAAGTGATGGGAATATAAGCCAATCCTGAACTGAGGCTTTCGGTGGGAATGTATGTGCTGAGCAGAGGGTTATGAACAGTTGTTGTGCAAGAAGCACCGGGAAGAGAACAGACAGGTTAGAGGTGGCATGGACACAGCAGTGCAAAAATCTACCACGCTGATGTCAACTATATTTTCAGCGTTGACTGTGTGGCAGCTCCTATGAACAGGACTGATTCACCATCACCTGTACAGTGAGGTTCTACACCGCTGTCCACCATCAGGGAATTGAGTTGCTTTCTACTGTTGGATCTCTAACATGTCTCACTTTTACAAGGCACTTTTGCTGGGAATGGCTCAGGCTTCTCACTTATTGAAATTAATGTTTCTCTTTCTAGACTCTTCTCCTCCATGCACCACATGAGGAGGCATGGTCCCGCATCCAGGGACACCACCGAAGCTGTGCAGCCCCTCCACGCAGATGGCAGCTGCTTCCACCCCAACTACACATCCCTGCACCTCTGCTTCGATCCTCAGACAACCAAAAGCAACTTCCAGGCTGGTCTTTTTACCCCATGGCCATAAGTGACACCTGACAGCCACCTCTGGGCACTCACTCCACTCTGTGAATTGCAAACCACTGTAGCCCCGTCTACAGGGCTGCTTGAACCCGCCAGTGCAGTGCCAGCACCAAGCAGAGCAGCACAGGCCATTCCTGCAACAGCCCCGTGCACTCCCCCATGCCATGCACTCCCCAATCCCCAAACCCCACTCCCCCCCATACCACTCTCCACTCCCCATAACCCACTGCCCCGTACCCCAGGCCCCATCCAGCCCTGG
>WAAD01021036.1:217002-228846 GCA_013389945.1 Fregata magnificens | reverse complement strand
GGGATCCCAGGGAGCAGCGTCGGCCCCCGTGCACCGCGGGCAGGGGAGGGCTTCCAGGCGCCAGGAGCTCTCTGTGGCGTGTCTCCATCTCCCGTCCGCCCCGCGGCTGAGGCTGCTGTGTGTCGGTCCGTCCATCCGTCGCCGCTGAGGCCGCACAGTGCGGTGCGTAAGGAAGAGGCCTTGACGGCCTCAGCTCTCCATGGGATGCAGCGCTGTGCTGCCCTGCAGATGCACCAGGGAGGAGCTGAAACTTCTTCCCCCAGCAGTTTATAAATCAACTTTCAGATGGTTCCTGCCATGAAATCATCTTTTCGGGTTCATCCTTTAAGTTTCTGAGGTAGCGAAGGCAAACCTTGGGTGACTTTCACTTGAGAAAGGGCTCTCCCGTCCCTTGCAGGCACTATCCTGCCTACGAGATCTCATGGCTGTCTCCCACGTACACTGCGGATGTCCTTGTGACCAAGGCGCGCGTGTGGGCTTGGGCTTGTTGAGAACATCCAGTCAGAGGGATGTGAATAGGGCTTAACGAGTCTTGCATTGCATAAAACCCTAAAGTTCGGGAATGATTTAGCTAGTTGCTTTGTTTAAAATAGACATTTGTTTTCATATTAGACGGTCTGCACAGCCAACCTGGCACAGTGGCGATACACACCTCATGGTATCTCTCGTCACCTCTGTGGTAGCCTCGTATGCTGTATTGTGGTCCCGGGGGGACATGGTACTCATTCAGAGCCTGGTGCAATTGTAACAGCAATGCTGACAATTAAAATGTGGTTTAACACAGATATTAGGTAAATTTTCTTTATGGTGCCCTGGTGCTGGCAAATGTAACTGGTATTTCATGGATTTCAAATACTTGCTTATACTTGAGTGCTATTCTTGCAGTAAACTCAACCTGCCTGGAACACCCCTCACAGCCAGGGCTGTGTCTACCCCACATAGCTCAGTGACCCCACACCCCATACCTCTTCCACAAAACCCTGCTGTTATTACTGTTTGTGTGCCACATTTTTTATGTTGTTGTAAGGTACCAATGTTGTGTGAAATTCTGGTGCCCCTCAGGGCACGCATGATGTTGATTTAGATGAACAGGATCTGCGTCACTGGGGGGAAGTGGTATATTGTTCACTGTGAGGCTCAAAGGCTGCTTCTATTCATTTATGCAGATTCTGAAGCATTTAATCCTTTGCATGGGAACTTGAGATGAGAGCTCTTCTCTGTAGCAGACAGATGTAGCCTTTGGCAGTTCATATCTGAGAGCTGAAGATTGCATTAGATATAAGTACATTGCAAATAGAAGAGAGATTCATTGTGTATCAGCACATGAAAATGTGCACCTACTCAGACCTAGGCAAAGGCTAAAGCTCAATAATTAATATCCACGTTATTCCTCTTGAGGCTGGAGGAGAAGGTCTGGTATCTGAGGATGAGTTTGCTACACGTATGCTCCTTGTCTGAACTATTTAACTGCAAGACTAAAAATACTGGAAATTATTTCCTTTTCCTTTTGCCCAGGCCCCAAATGCAAGAGAAAATTTGTGGGAAAAAATTAAGAATTTGGGAGAGGCAGAGTTTGGAACGTCAATGAAATATTTATTGCTTATGCTAACAGGTTTTTTCCTGTATCTGGGAATTAAAATAAGAATCTAGGTAGTTAATGGAAGGAATCAGCATATGGGTGTCTTCTCAAAAGTTGCTTTCTGCTGTTTCCAGTAAGTGGTGAGGGAAAGGTGATGCATCTTCGCAGGTTAAAAGGATGTTCTTCTGAGGCCTGCAGCCTTTCGTGGTAGGTTTCATGGATGACAATGATTTTTGTGTAAGGGTCTTGTTATTATGCCTCTGTCTGGCAAGGGAAGAAAAAATATTCATGAGGAATATTAATATTAAACAACCCTACTCGTAGAGTCTTACACCAGTGCTCGCGTTTTTCAGATCAGTAATTTAGTGGTGCGACATCTCCTGGCTGAACCGAACTCAAGAAGTTACGTCACGCCGCATGTCTCCTGGAGGGAGCAATGACATAAAAAGTCTTTTGCCTTAAGTCTGTTCAAGTGGTTTTCAGCTTGGTAGAGGCCCAAAGGTGTCACCACCCAATGGCTGTTCAATGGCTTGTGTGAAATGGCTCTTGAGGGTCTCAGTTCAATTTCCAAACCTCTCACTACAGCACATTTCTCACTACAGTTACACGCCAAGAAGATCTAAGTGGATAATTTGTAACGAATAATGTGCTCACATGCTGCCTTTTTCTACTCAGAAGTTTTAACAAATGAGGTAATTTTCATTTGCTATTTGAAATTATTTACTGATTAATTTCTGCAAATTAAATGCTGTCAAGCAGCTTGTTCTGTATGTGTAATATCCAGGGGGCTTCTCGTTTGTCGGCAGGGCTAAGCTCTCCAGTCTCACTACAAGGCAGTTGTTAGAGCTGGGTGACAGACAAGTAACTGGATAAGCCGAAGTTAAATGACTTGATCCCAAGTCACAGTGAGAGGTGGGAGTAGAGTATAACTGTTCAACCTCAGCAGTTCACTTAATGGGGTAGGAAGTACAAGATTAAATCATTTCTTCATGAAAAGGCACCTTAAGATTTCAGGGTTATTTAATTTCTTGAGGGGGAAGGGATAGGTCTATCTTCAAGCACAGTTATTGTTGCTTAGATGCACCTAAAACCAGGTTACCCTGTGAAGAGCGGAATGGATGAGCCCAGTCTGGCTCCGTACATCCTCCCCACGCCGACAGTCCCGGCTTCCCTCCTGTCTCTGCTTGTGACCACGGGCACGATAGCACATGCTGTGTGTGCTCTTTGCCCAAGAGGTACGCAAGGCTTGTCAGATGGCTGCCAGCCAGCATGGGGATGGCTGAGCCCACCCAGCTTCCCCCGGGGACAGATTTGGCTGTCTCCTTACTACCTAATCAGATCTTCACTTGGAAACTTGCTTGCATTGAGGCCTGCTATCCCTCGGTCAAATTTGGTTGACACTGACCAGTAGTACCTGGGGAAGGGAGGCTGAGAGTCAAACAAAAGCTTCTAGTGGCTTCTGCTCTGTGCCCTTCAGAAATGGGGTTAGAAGTCTTGCTGTTTGGTCATGTACTGGGACACAGGCTGCAGACAGGCTTCTTCTGCTGCTCCATATGCTGTTGATCCAGTTGGGGCACAAGCACTCGGGAAAGAAGCCAAAGCAGTTAGGGGTGTGTAGGGGATGGTGAGGAATACCAACTGTTCAAAACAAAAAAAAGGCTACATGTTTCTGGAGGGGCCATGGTGAATGCTACTGGATTTTTAGGCATCAAAGTAATATGGCTTTACAGAAGGAAGTTGGCATATTGCAGCCCCTGATGTCTTTTCTTGTCAGTATCTCCCTCTTGTATATACACCCTCAACCAGAATGCTTAAACAGTTCATCCTGCAGTCTAGAAGACTAGACCTAGAGAGGGTTACCTGTCCTTTGGAAGTCTTGCCTATTCTCTTCCATCCCTAAACTGTTCTTCCTCTGGCATCAGGAGTACCTCTCCCGGCTGGCCAGCAGCTGCCCGTGCACAAGAGGACAAGGTTGTTCTGGGCTGCTTTTTGACAAAATTACCTCACATTGACAGCAGTAATTTGGGGAGCAGTTGATTGCAACCAAAAATCAGACATGCCTCCCATAAACCAGTAGCTGGATTGACAGGGAGCTAGTGAATTACTCTGCTGCTAATCTCTATTGAGAAGGAGGAACAACGTTTCCTCTAGGAAGAGCAGCGTCCTGATATGTCAAGAAGTTTGTGAGATGGTTGTGGTCATCATAGTACAGTGAATTCAGGAGGTCTGCAAATCTCAGACCATGTATTTTTCTTGTCTCACTGTATTGAGGACACAGCTTCTGTCCATATCTGTAAAGACAGTTGTCCCTTCCTGAGAACGTGGTAAACATATTTCAACTCATCAGTCATACTTACAAGGCTGTATTCTGGATGAGTGTGGGGGATTGAGATGAGAAGCTATCATGTTCAAAAACTTACCAGGCAGGGAATTTCATATATAACGAACACGATATAGGGTATTGCAAAGGCTAACAGGATGCAAGCGATGAACACTTTAATGACGATACTTAGTTTTTGTCTGTTCAACATATCTTTGTCCTTTGTGGATGGAATTCCCTCTAAAATGAGATAGAGAAGAATATTTAAAATGTGTTTACAAGTCTTTGACAGTTCAAAATTTTCTTCATTTTGGTTAGGTTAGGTGGACCAGAGCAGAGGAACAATTTAGAGTCTCCTGTAGGCTTTCACAGGAAGCTGTAAATCTCTCTAGAGAGAATTCTAGAATCTCAGAAACTCTTTACTTTAAAATATTTCAAATATCTTTCAGTTCCTGCCTGGTCCCCAGATGAAATTGGTGCGTAAGCCCAGTCACAGTAGTAAGGCTTGTAACTTCCCGCTGAAGTCAGGTGAGGTCTTTAAGGGAGGCTAGGAGCCTGGGCCAATGCATTTATTTGTAGAGGCAATACTGCTGTTTGTGTCAAAGAAATTGCTGTTGGGGAGAACTGCGTCAAAGTTGTGTGTGTGAAAGCCACTATCATCTTCTATCCTGTACATCTACCGCTATGCTACTTTTGTGACTCTGGAGGGAGAATTGGTACTTACTCTCTAAAGTTTGGTTTTCTTGGTGCACATGCGGGACAGTAAAACCCTCTGCAAAAACTTTCAGCTTGGGCAGCTTTGCTGTTATAACACATTTCAATATCCCTGCTAGAAACACTGGAAGTAAAAAGAAGGTTTAAAACCAAATGTTTGTTTCTGTTTCAACTGAAAAACCAGAAGCAGTTGAAGGCTAGAACTACTTGCACACTGACACAGTTGGCAAGAGGTGGCAGCGTACCTGGCAATTTGCAGTAGAGTACTAGAGACAGTTAGTTTTCTTGCTTGTATGCAATTTCCCAATGTACAGAATTTTCTACATGTATTAATACTGGAAGCTATATTTGCCAAAACCTCCTGGCCCTCCCAAAAGAAGGGAAAACAACAACATGGAATTGTTCCAAAACCTGAAGCTTTCAGTAGTGTTAATTCTGGATCACCACTTTCTCCTAGTTCTTTTTTTTTTTTAATAGGAACGTACAAATAGGGTTTTTTAATAACTGCTAAGGTATCAGCTATATGAAATTGAAGACTGCCATCCTCTGACATACCTAAACATATATTTGCTACATTGAACTCTTTACCTTTTTCTCTAAGAATAAATTTTCTCTGAAACTTTTTTCTGTGGTGTGTTAGTAAAACACAGGTGTGGCCGATAGCAGGTTTCCTGTCTGCACTGGTGACGACTTTCAGGCTCTGCAGGGTATATTTCTCTACTGTCTGTTTTGTCAAATCTCTGTGTGCCTTCTCCAAATACAGCAGATTTACTTTCACAGGGCTTTGAAGACTAATGCATTCCAGAGTGATGACTTTTTGGGTTCTGCTTAACTCCCCCTTGGTTGCTGCTATCCCAGGGGCTGGAAAAGGATAAGAAACATTAGAAATGGCTTCTCTTAAATTATTTGCAGTTCTTCTTGCAAAAGGTTCAAGCCAGCAGAGTTAGCTGTGAGGGACGTACTGCTGTAAAGGAAATTCAGAGACAGCTTGCTGTTAATGTTACAGCGAGGAAAATTCAAGCAGGTTCTCTGTGTGTAATCCCTTTGGTGGTTCTTTTTTCTTGGACTAGCTTTATTCTTAATGCTCAAGCACAGTAAGTTGTTACGCTCCAGAGGACAACATTCACACCATCTAACTTCATAGCAATGTGACTGCCTATGGGCAACTCCCTGAATAGTCGACAGACAGACCCCTCTGTTTGGGGTCCCTGTTGCCCTTGGGGACTCAAAAGGCTGTGTGGGAGCTGAGGCCCTTAATCGAGGTGCTCAGATGCTGAAATCTGAAAGTTTCAGATTTTATGCATAATTGCTGACGGCAAGTGACACCAACCCATCAAAGGTTACTATAATGGTCTCTTTGTTTTTTAGCAAAACAGAACTAAAATTTTACATGACCTCTTGTATCCTTTTTGGTCAGATGGCTGAGGAATAGCTGAGACAGCTGAAGATGTTAACCACACCATTAAGAGCCCTGAGAGCTTTCCTCTTCCCTTGACTCCTTACCTTGCAGAAAGATGTTCAGGCTTCTTACACCGCCAGATATTTCTGAGGCATTTTCCACATGACATTTGTATTCTCTGGGCTCTGAGGGAATGGAGTGAAGGATGAACCACTTTTAATTACAATGCACAGTTAAGACAGTACTACCCTCTTTTAGTAACTAATTTTAAATGTCAACGTTTTGCTGACAGCACAGGTGCAAGAATTTGAGTTGAGGGCGTATGGATTAAAGAGTTAGTTCAGCATATGGTAGAGGAGAGAAAGTTAACATACAAAGATGATATATTTATTCCTAATATTACATAATTTAGTCTCTTACAAAATCCTTAGTTTTATTCAGTTAGAACTTGCAAGTATGTGAACAACTCACCTTTTCTGCTGAGATTGTTGTGAGCAAACACTAAGCCAAATATTAATACTGTGAGCATAATTACATCTTCTCTTGATAATCTCGAAGCCCTTTTTATCTTTACTGCTTCCTTTGAGTAATGTTGTAAAGGTGTTTAAGCAGATACCAAGCTGATTAGTAGAGATCCCTGAATAGCTCTGTAATCATATATTCCTGTTCAAAACTCTTGCACCTTTAACCTGGTCAACATATGGAGAGTTTAAAGTTAGAGCCTTAATTCACTGTAGATTGTACTAATTTCTAGTGTTGATCCAATCAGGAGAAATGTGGAATTTGGTAAAAAATGGACCTGAAAAAAAAATCTTACCTGTCGGTCAAATCTCCTGTCAATAGATATGTCACAAATTAACTCTGGTCCTGAACACGAGTCCCAGAGTTAAGCACTGAAACGGGTGAAACAGGTAAACACGGCGTCTTGTGGGAGAGGGGTCCAGGTCACGCTGGGGTCCTGGTGCGGACTGGGGGCCACTGGTTGCCGTGGGGCTGAGCTCCTTCTAGAATGGGGCCCCATGGCAGCCGCCCCATTGCTGAGGGACAAACAGAACCCTTTCCTAAAGCCTTCTCCCCCAAAGAGAGGGTCCTCAGCAACCTCCTGAGAGCCGTGGGGAGATGTGGCGGGGCTTGAGCCTGCCCAGGCCCTGAACACTCGCAGGCCATGGCGAGCTTTGGTGCACAGGCTGAATACAGCATGCTGCTTGGGTGAAGTAAAACCAGCACCATGTAATCCCTCAACCAGCATCGCCTGCCCTCACAGGTAAAGATGAGCCTTCCCACTTGCCTAGGGCAGCCCCAAATGGTGGCAAGGATGGTGCTGCAAATGGTCACAAGCATTGGCAGAGGTTTCCACCGGAGCTCTGGCACAGGGAGAAGTGATGCCAAGCAGGCTGGTCCCAGGCCATTTTGGGCTTTTTAGATTATTGATAAAGCCTAAAACTGCTTAGGAGATGAAGGTAGCCTGTGATTACCTGCTGGCCCTGCTGCAGGTTGGTCCCAGGAGCTAGGAGGGAGCTCAGGCAGGGCCCCATGTGCCGCTGCGTGAAATGCAATAGCTCTCGGGGGCAGCTGCGCCCAGGAAATTCAGAGGCAATAGATAAAGGTAGCATCCAAAAATAAGTGGGAAAATTACCAGGCTGCTGTCTACAGGTTTAATCAAAAAGTCCTGGTGAGATTTCTTTAGGCTGTTGGGTGTTTTTGGAGAATTGGCATTTTCTGTATTAGACACAAGGTGGCGATGGAAATCACTTTTTCCTCCAAAGCCTCCGGCTTTTAAATGCTGAATAACCACAGGTTTATGTCCCCGATCACAGAATGAAGGATAGAATATTGTTGTTCAGTCTAAAATAACCCCTGACATTTCAAATGACTGATACTCTAGAGACTCAAGAAAACGTTTTCATAAGCATTGATAATGCCAGAAGATGTTTAAGTTTAAAAAGAGAGCAAATGGAGTGGCAAGGGCTTGCTTGTTAATATTTTATTTTGCATGCCTATTTTGTTTAGATATTAATGGTGGCTAAGGATGGATTTTAGGATAAATACTTAATATTTACAATCTATCAGGTGGTATAAAAACCAGATTTTCATTGCAATTGCCTCTTCTGCAGGTATGGAGACTGTTGTTTATTTTAGTGTATTCAGCTGCTTTAGTTCAATGATTTTTTTCAATTCAAATTGAAAAGCCAATAGTAGAATTAAAAAAGAACCCACTATGGTAAAGGTGTGAAAAGATAAGATAGTTCTAGAATCTCAAATAGCATGGCTAGTGTGAGATAGACTGGATCTGCCCCATACCTAGGAGCGCTTCCTGATAAATTGACCTTCGTATTTATGATTGTTTTAAGTATTTTTCTGAAGTGCTGTGTTTGTTCATAATTGACATCCAGTTAACATAAACTGCAACTTGACACAAACCATAAGGAATGAATGTAGGATACGGATACCATTCACCATTTTCCAGTGTAAAAAAAAATAAGAATGTGAATCTTCCTGAGAAGTATAAAACCCCACACAATCCCCCCCTGCAAGTGTAGTACAAAGAATATGTAGCTGCAAATCAACACATTTAAATGCTTATCCAGCTGAATGAATCTTTTATTTTAGAAATAGTATATTAATGCAAAAGAAAATAAAAATGTTCACTCACATTTCTCTGCTTGTGAAATGCAGTGCGTAGATCTCCAAGGGAGACCTATTAGGATCCTTTATAGAGGAGGATTTAATAATCTTGTCAATAAGTGTGTTCTCACTCAGCTGAGCAGATACGTCTTATCCAAACCGTCTTTTTTAAAGAAAGTTTGGATAAGACACTTCACTTCTGTATCCTTTTTTTAAGTATATTTCCATACTTAATAATTTTTATGCAACTTTCTCAAGATAGAAATCATTAGGAATCCAAAATTCCTCAGCCTGTAAATAAAAATTCAAAAATATTGGAAAGAAAATTAGATCATAAATAATTTCAAACAACTGTTTATTTTTAATGTGGTTATTCAATACCACTACTAAACGTTCAGCATCCCATCTACAGTGCTGTTTTGCTTTCTGGTTAGTTCTGCGGCTTCTCTTCCTGGGCTGGGAATGCCGAGACAAGCCTAACTTTGCAGTTTTACAGGACGATTTAGGGCGCTTCCTGAAGCTGTAAGAAAACTTAGCACATCTTGTGGAGTGAGTTAGCGATGGCAGCTAACCTGCGAACTGGAGAGCATCAGGTATTTTGTTAGTGATTATCTTTGAAAACAGGCAGATATTGTCAGCGTTGCGAGGATTAACATTTCATTTCTGATGTTTAAAATCTTCTGTAACATTTTCTAAATAACTAAAACATGATTTTGCTTTAAAAAGCTGTCTGACCTTTGTCTCTTTTACTTGCCTGCCAGGACGTCAGTTGTGCCAGGATGGATGGCGTCACTAACCCCCCCTAACCTAGGATGATCTTTGCTGTGTTTGCACTGGTGATGTTATCAGAGCCTGAGGAAGAGACGTGGAACCCTATCCTGGCGTCATAAAAGGTAATAGCATTTTCCCTGTATTTTTTTTGAAATTATTTACTTGCATTATTAAGGCTACACTTGCTTTTTTAGGAAAATGGGGGTGGGGGGCGGGGTTGCACATGTAAACAGTGCATGCACTTGTAAATCATGTAAGAGCAAATAATGTGCTGTGTCCAATTCTGAACATAATAGAAAAAGGACATGCATTTAACCAACCCCCTCCACCCAAAGCAGAAATATAGTTACAAATCAAAATGTGGTACAACTACTGGAAAGTATGTCTGAACTTTGTGAAACAATATGTTTGCATTAAACACACATTATTGCTGCCCACAATTTGAAGCTTGAACATGTTTTTAACCAGTCTTTTGTAACTACTTCAGCCTAGAATTGAGGGAAAATTTGAACCCATTTCTGCTCCTATGTAAGTCAGCAAAATTCACCAGGTGTCCAAAATGCGGGATTTGATTCAGCATGGCCGATAATAATTGCTGGGTATTCCTTACTCTGCAGTGTATTCCAAATCGGTTACTGTAATTCCTCCCAAATTGTCTTTCCTTGTAAAAAGTTTTCCACCAACGCTTGCTCACAACGAGGTGAGATTTTCTTGCTGGCTTTAGTGGGTAAGAGCAGGTGTGAAAGATATAAAGCCCAAAGCTTTTATTTGCTTGTGTAAAATTCACATAATGGAATATTTTGGGATCTATTCTGTGCTGTATGTATACTGGCTATTAACAACTGTCCTTCTCTGTGATGTGCACTAGGATCCATCTGTGAAAAAGCCCAACCGTTAATGTTATAATGATAAATGAAGTGCGGCTTTAAGGCCATCAAAGCTGAGGGTGGCCCGGGGATATTAATACTGTTTAATTTCAAAAGCACCTTCTGAATCCATGCTTTATTTTTAAGGTTAATGTATTTCATTTACTGTTTTCATGTGTTCTTTTCGCTCTTTGCCCTTGAACGGGAGAGTTGCTACAGGATTTAATTATATGTAGCAATCACTCCTCCAGCAGTATTTGAATAGTATTTATTAACTGAATGGATGAAATGGGCAGGGCAGACAAGGAGCATGCAGGTTTTAGCACGACCAGAGTACTCAGAACACTACACAGGATGACCTAAGCACCTGTCGTAATCTCTGATTTTGTAAATTCAGTATATAGTTATTATCAGTGATTTAGACACAATCCTTCAGCATGCCAAGCACTCCCCCTCACTTTTGCGTGAGTTGGGATTTAGTACTGTGTATGATTAAGCTAACATTGACTAGCCTTCTCTCTTAGCTCCTTCATACAAATACTGAAATGGAGGAAGGTTCTTTACGTAAAAGACGTATCTATAGAGATATAAATAAAAATGTCCATGTCCTGAACAATTTTCCAGATGTAGTCCTGATGGAGGTGAGAACATGGTTTGTTCCCCCTAATAATATTATTAACCACAAAGCTCCAAATAAAATTTTCCAGACGTGTAATACTTGCCTGCAGTAGGCGCATATTCCAACACGTGCTCCCAAGTCAGTGTAGTGTTTCCTGGTAGGGCACAGTCTCACATCCCCGCTAACCATTGGCTCGGTCTTAAAACACACTTTAAAAAGAAATTGCCTGCAGTTTTAAACTGAAGTCTGTGGCTGAGGAAATTCACTGTTATCACTCCCGCTGCGGCAGTGAAGTTTCTGTGCGCCTGAGACAGCTGTCCCAGAGCAGTCCCCAGAGCGAGGACGAGCTCTCTCAAGAGCATCCTCTCAAACCTGGCATCACCCTTTATTCAAAGCGCAGGAATAAAGAGCCCATCGCACATATAAATTATACAACAAAACCCTATTTCCCCACGAAAGAGAGGAAGGTACAGTGACATACGGGTCTTGGTTCTGTCCCTCTGAGCACCTCAGGAAGGTGCTCACGGTGACGAGCCCTGCCTGAACGCTGTTTGAATAGACCCCAAAACTGTCTGCGCAGATACTTAGGCTTTTATACCCCCGGGCACCACTGCCACTCCCAGCAGGAAGAGGATCTGCCTACACGGATTACCAGATCCAGTAGCGTTAGGAATTAAACTTGCATTGCTTATTTAATTTAGATTTCAGCAACCCTGTAATGCAGCAGTCTTTAAACAAAACTTAAAAAGTGAAAAAAGCAGAAGGGGTAGTTCTTTAAACCATTGTCCATCCACAGAACAAGTGGCTAAAGGTCAAAGAACAAGTAGGAAACGCTCTGGCAGTGCCCGGCCCCGCTCGCAGTGTCCTGGCCGTGCGTTATCTGCTCTGTGCCCCGGGAGGGGACAGGTCAGCGTGCCTGCTCCACGGGGTGCCGAGGCGCTGGGCCTGGCG
>WAAD01021036.1:181772-215961 GCA_013389945.1 Fregata magnificens | reverse complement strand
GCCGGAGCGCCGTCTGCTCCGGGCCAGCCCTGCCGCGGCGGGAAGGCCGCCGGAGACCCGCCGTGCGGCGAGTCGTGCCGCACCGGGGGAGGGTGGTTCCCGTGGTGCTGTTGGTTTGATCGCCCGTGTGGCCTCCCGGGTGTCCCGTCCCCCCCCCGGCGGACCTGGCGGTTGCGTTGGCCGCTGCTCCGGCGCGGAACAAGTTGGTTGTGGCTTTGCCTCGTGCGAGCGAGTTAATTCGCAAAAAATAAAATCGAGTGTGTCGGAGCCGCCAAATCGGCGTAGGACTAGAGCGCGAGGCGCTTGCTTTGCCAACTTAGGCATCCCTCTTCTTGGTTGTCATCCTTCCTCCATCTCTGATGGGGTTTCGGCATCTTAAGGGAAGAGTTTGGGGCCTCGTTTTTCAGAGGGGCTGAAAGGAGCCCTGGGAATGGCTTCTGGAAGATGCTGCAGGGTGCTTAAAGATAATAAAGTTGTAAAAGCGGATTTGCAGAACAAATTATTATTCTTGCCTCTCCTTTCGTGGTGTCTCTTAAATCTTCTTGAGAAAGTTTTAAAATGAAATACACCACGTTAAAAAAAAATCCAAAGTAAAATTGTAGTCTCTTCCAGTTTAGCAGGCTGTAAATATTCAGCAAACCATTTAAGTTATGCCCAATTCTCTCAAAGGCAATGGGATTTCGACACAGTCTTAAGTGTTTTAGCAAACTAGGGTAGCTGTAAATATAGGCTCTTTTTTTGTCTTTGTGTTCTTTTCGGAAGTGAGACAGACATCTTTTACCTGAGGAGACCTAGGAAGCCTATATTCCACTTGTATATTTAGCTTTATGTGTCTGATGTTGATACAGTAAACCTGAAAACTGACTAAAACTTCTAACCTGTGGACACATAGGTGGTGAAGTACCTTTCAATACATTAGAAGCAAAAGAACTTCGCAGGGTATTTGATGTTTGTTGAGAACATTTTAGGATAGGAAGTGAAGCAATGCCCAATTATTAACCAGGAGGCATGGCTCAGGTGGAGCAGAGCTTGAATAGTGGCACACCGATTGCATAGAGAGGGGCTGGCAAAGGTTTAAGACCGAGTGAGTCCTAAAATGCAGCGGCAGCTGGCCTGACAGAACGCAGGCAAGGAGCTCTGCAGGTAAACGGTTTGGTGCTTGGTGGCCTGTCTTGGTGCAAAAATCATCTCTTTGCCCTCTCCTGATCTGGAAACTCACTTCCAGTCCTGGTATAGGTGAGCATGTTGCTGATGTTTTTCGTGTTCAGTAAAAGCAATTAAGTAGTCAACTTGTTACACAGGTACCATCTATTTTTACTTTGGTTTTACCTTTTTTGTTCCTTTGGTTTCTATTACCTGTGTTCATTCAGTTAGGGTGGTGAAAGTACACGTCCATTTCATCGTTTTAAAATTATTTGTGTTGATTAGCAACACCACAGATCCCTGGGCTTTAAACAGGAGACCTTTAAATAAACCTAGTTTTTTTAATTTCCTTTTTTTTATGACTTATCAATATTGTAGAGGCGCTATTCTGAGTCTTTGAAAGAATCTACAATTAATTTTCACTGAAATAATAATGCTCTTTTTTCAATAGTGTAATTGTCTAAAGAAGGGGATAGTTTGGAAAAACTGGAAACTTAATTTCCGACTGGCATTATGTAAGTTTCATGCCTAGGTGTATTTTACAATAATAAAAATGATCTTAAAGTGAAACTGTTATAAAAACTTCTAAAGTCTAATATTTTTACATGTGCATGTCACTGTCAAGCCAAAAATTTTACTAATGATAGTAGTAGAGCTGTGGTTTTGTTTCACCTCAGGCAAAACCAGATACATTACTTTTTGAATTTGGATTGCAGAGTTTTCATTGCTTGTAGCGTGAACATGGTTCAGGTCTTAAATACCTTGATATCTGCAGAGCTGGGGAGTTATGAAAGTGCTGAGTATCTTCAGACCTCTAATGTGAGATGATTTCTTCAGGAGGAGGGAGGACAGCGTGGCTCAGGTTCTGTAAAGATTCAACTGTGGTTAAGCATATTTATGTAACTGAGCAGGCTCAGAGTGCATGATGTTACCTGTTCTTAAATCTTTGCAGGATCAAATTCTCAATCTGTATCCTTCCGTAAATTACAGGGGTTTTTTTCAGTCTCTCTGCAAAAGTTAGCCTGTTTGACAGGCTATTGACACCTGCAAAAATAAGTGTAGGGGCTGTATATAGTTGAGGATCCAGACAATTTTGGGTTTTAGGGTCTAGTTCAACATTATTAAAACAAACAGTACCTCTGCAATGGTTAGTGGTACACGAACGTTGTCTTGGTGGTCAGTTGAATTCAAGATGCTTGTTAGAAACTATGGCAGTTACGTTTCAGACAGCGAATACAGTATGCAGAGGTTTGGTGAGACTTGCACATTCTGTTTGCAGCATTGAAAGCAAAAGGCTTCCGTGAGGAGATCTCTGAGAAAGTCTACATTTTCTTTGACCCCAGATAATGCTGAAATTCATTTAAATACGAATAACAAATTTCAGCATGCTGAGAACAAGCTGAGCTTATGTCTAATTCAATGCAAGGTTGAGTTACCAGCTGATTGCAAAACATTAGCAGAACTCATGACTTTAGGACTGGACTACAAAGGGTTGGAAGTGCATTGGTAAATGGACTTGAATAGGGCTTCATGGATAACTAACTGCTTTTGAATTGAGTTGTACAAACAAGATGTTTGAGTCAAGTTGTTTGACTGTGGCATTGGGGATCAGGAGCCTTGGCATTGGTTTGTTGCTTTCTCACAGAGTATTTGAGTGAAATGCTTCACTGCCTGTTCCTCTGTTTCCTTCTCTGCTTACAAAAAAAAAAAAAAAAGCCTTGAAACTGGCTTATTAACATATAAGTTCTTGAAATTAGAAAAAGTTTTTCTTCATCAAGAAAGGGTTGAAGTTAGTTTGGCTGTATCCCAGATTCTTCAGTGCTGATAATTGTGCCAACAGTAAATCCATCTGGATGAAATTCTCTAGGAGTCATCTGATGCCAGGTTAAATATACACGTAAATATTGCCTTCATGTTTATATGCGCAAAGAAAATTTGATTAAACTTTGTGCTATCTGAGCTATAAGTCCTGCCCAAGCACCTCAGTTAAAGAAATCTTCCTGTATGGTTTAGTTTCTGCACGTCACAGATAGATAGGTATGCAGACGTTACAGTCATGCTTCCCCTTCTTCTCCATCTCTACCCTCAAAAAAGGCAGATCGATCCACCCTTTTAATACCTATGTTGGGCAGATATTTGTGGCTTTTCAGTCATAAAATGGTTAAGTACATCTCTGCAAAATGAACTGCCCGTGGCCCCAGTGAAACTGGAGTTTGTGGGAGTAGTGATGTCAACACACGGTTTGATCTAAATAATTCAGTCAAGTACATTCATGGTAAAAGTGCATAAGCCAGTTGGATCAGTTTTTAATTCTCAGTTACTGATGAAAAGAAAGAACATGGTGTTTAAGGATTGCATTGTCTATAAATTCCTTGTCTGTACTCCAATTAAAACTATGGTCATGTCCTGTTTGTGTTATAACATGGTCCAGTTTTGCTTGTGTACCGGATGAAAGCTGTCATGTTCATATCAAACCATTTATGCTGCATCCCTGTACTTGGCATAACATGGCTATAATTAGCAGGGCTGATGAGGTTTTCCCACCGGTTTAGGATGTCAACGTGGCATGAGAGTTAAGGGTATCAAAACAGTCCTTTCTGCCTAGTGAAGTAGCTCTTGGGAGAATGGGGCCCCGAGATAAATGCCCCCTCGTCTCGTCCTTGTCTGTATTGCTGTATCATAGTTTGTCTTACAGGTGAACTATTGGGTTTTTTCATGTAAAAATATGGTATGTCAGCTGTGTCTTCTAGCCACCAGTTTTTCATGAGATTTCTAATTATCATTGGGATTTATTCCTGACCATCAAATTCAGCTGAAATTGGCCAGCAGATTCAGAAGCTGACAGAGGAAAAAAGTTTGACTTAAGTAGATAGCACTGGCACAAAGCGTAGTTTCTTTTAGAAATAAAACTAAAATATATGTGGGATGATCAGGTGTGTGCTAACACATTGCTCAGAAGTTGCCAGAACGATGGACTAGCAGGAGGTGCCACGGCTTGACTTGGACATTGCAGGTTCAGTTCCCGGTTTACTCTGTGACCCAGAGCAAGCGATCTAGTCTGTTTTGTACCTGTGGTTTTTTGTCACGACAGTTTTTTGTTCAAAGATTCGTGTAGTTGGGAAAACACACGCGGAGTATTCTTCATAATAATAATAATATTTACTTGTTAATTCTTTTCTTTTCCAGTTCGTTTTGGAAGTGGGTAACTGCTCAGATTGCAAGAATAACAAGAGGTGAGTGCATTCCTAATTTTATAATGATGTGATTTCCAGCTGTGTCTAGTTACCATATAAATGCATCAAAGTCAGGCAGAGCAGGGCATATCAAATGTTTATTCCCCATCCCATCTGTCTTTATGCTGTGAGGTTCTCCTTTGTTTTCTCCATCTGTCATGCTCTTTCTCAGTTGTAATTATTATTACTTCTTTTAATTTTTAAGAAAATGCATTCATTCCCTGTTGGAACAGCACTGAATTTTTGATACTGAGAGTTCCCCGTATTAAGAGATTCTTCTCTCCTCTCTATGTAATGATTTTTTTAATGGAAAACGGAGACCTGAACTTTTGTATTTTCCTCTGACAATTGTAAGTCATGCCACTAAGTTTCAATATATTACCATAAAGCAGATACTATCCCCTAATTGACATGGATGATCTGGGACCAAGAGGTTAAAGTCAGAGTGAAGTTACAGAAGATGACTGAGACAGTCTGACAGCTCACTGCTGCCAAAAAGGGGACGTTTTGCTTCTGTCCCAATCATTCTTTACCAGTATCTTCCCACCCTCTCCCTTTGCTGCTCCAATTCCACTTGCTAACCTCACAGGCAATCATCTTGTTTTGTTGGTTACAGTTCTGATGATTTTGTTGAATCAGATTGGAGGGTGGTCTGGAAAGCACCAGAGCTGGTGGGGCGTAGGCAATGTGAGCAAATAGCTGGGGTGGAGGAGGGAAGAGGTAGGTATGAATGGAGTGAGACCTTTCCCTTTGACAGTGGTGGGTTGTTAAATGTGTTAAAGTCATCCTGGTGGTGACTTATCCTCAGACTTGAATGAGCTTTGAAGATTGAAGTCTTACTAAAGCTTGATCTTTTCAGGTTAAGGGTAAAGCAGATGGCACAACAGTATGTGGAAGAAGCTTAAAATTAATTGCTGCTTCTGTTATACCTGTTACGTGTATAGAGAACTCTTAGAGATTCCTTTTTTGTAAGATACTCAGTTAATCCTGTAGTTGTTCCAGAGTCTGTGGATGCTTCTCTAAGTGAAAACTTCAAAATTACTGGTTTTGCCTCAGTTGAAACTTTTCATGCCATTAAGCCCAAAGGTAGCAATTCTGGCTTGAGATGTGCTTGAGCTCTTGGCATGGGAAGCTGAGATTGTATCTTAGGGAGGCGAACTGTATGTTCAGCTCATTCTTTTTCTCGTGCCCAAGTGTCTGCTGTTGACCACAGCTAGAGGTGGGCTTGTGTGCTGAACAGATCTTGGGTCTTGCCTAGCCCCACCTGGCTGGCAAGCTGCTGGGCAGTACGCTGTATCTGCTCCGCAGTGTTTGGTAGATCAGCGCGGGTTCCTAAAAGAATCCTAAGAAACATGAGGTCTTCTGAAGAAATGTGAGCGATAATGTCTTACACCTGGTAAGGCCTGGGAAAAGGGTGGTTTTGACCAATCAAATCCATCATTTGAATAGCGGTAAATAGTGCTATGTGCAGTACCTAGCACAATGAGTCCCAGCGTTCAGATGCTGTTGAAATAAAAATTTTTAATCACAGAGTGGCTGAGGTTGGAAGGGCCTCTGGAGGTCATCTAGTCCAACCCCCTGCTTATGCAGGGTCAGCTAGAGCAGGTTGCCGAGGACCACGTCCAGCCAGGTTTTAAATGTCACCAATAACTAACTAACCAAAGAATAATAGTAAAATAAAAATTTTTGATTTCTACTCATGCATTTGTATGTGAATTTTTTTTTTTCTTTTAAGTGCCTACTGCAGCTTTGTTTAAACTAGCAGGTTCTGCAACAGATCAGAATGACCAGCTGCTTTGATCTTATAGTCCTTGTGCAAACAGAAAAGTCAATGATTATAGCAGAAGTAACTACTCTTGATCCTGGACTCCTATCTGGGTTCAGCTATGGTGTTTTAACATTGCATTTCCTATCAGAAGTGAACCTTGCTTTGACCTCTTCTTTGTTCTGCAATAGCAGGTATTACCTCAGGTTTTGGTTTTTTGCTTTCTTTTGCCCCTTACAGTGCTGAGAGCCCAATTTGTAGGAGCCATGGAAGAGTCTTCCCAACCCACTAAACCCCTGGAGATGAACCCTCACTCTCGCTTTATTATTGGCTCGGTGTCAGAGGATAACTCAGAAGATGAGACGAGCTCCTTGGTGAAACTTGATCTGCTAGAGGAGAAAGAGAGGTCTTTGTCGCCTGTATCTGTCTGCTCGGATTCCCTTTCAGATCTAGGACTTGCTAATGCTCAAGATGGCTTGGGGAACCATATGAGGTATGGATAAAATAATAGTCAAATCCAGTCTTCAGTCTTTTTACTGCATCCATTCCAAAGATTCAACTTTATATCTGGGTTCTGAGTTTGGGTTCAAATGTTTTTACTGTGCCCAGACATCTTCTGGCATTCTGTTTCAAAATGACCTCTTGTATGTTTATCTGTATCAAAAACTTCTATTTTCCATTGGTTTTAATGAAATATCTGTGTCTGAATTCCTCAAGCACCTTTCAGACATCTCAGCTGTCGAGTATTATGGTGGGCTTGCTTACACTGCCTGTCTCTCGTCCCAGCTTTCAGAAAATTGAAATGTGTCGACTGAGATCTTTAAAGTTTTCACTTGTGTATGTCTTTTAGATGGGCCATGTTTGTTGAGAACAAGGACGTTGTTTGCCTCTTTTGTCTTTGTATGGGATTTGATGCTTTATGTGTAGCCAAAGAATTGGTAGCAGCCCTGGGTAAGATCAATGACTCCATATTGCTTGGAATGCTTTTGTTTTGGATAGAGAAAATTTTGTTTACAGTTAAAGAAAAGGTTGGTATCCTGCAAAGTGGTGATAAGCCAAGACTTAATATGGTAGCTGCTGCTTGTAGCTCAGGGAGATGTTGGTGTCACAGCTGGGAGAAGGGCTGTTTTGCTCCTACTCCTAATTCTTTGTGGCTCAAATGAACTATGAAGTTGGGCTTTTGAGGTCGTGGTGTTAATATTTCCTTGTCAAAAGGCCCCTTTATTTTTACGGTGTTGCTGATTTGCATAGCCCTAGTGGGATGTACCCATTGGGATTTTCTCTCTTACAGGCTCGGTATCTTGTACTTTTCAGTGTGTGTACAGATCACAGTTTCTCGGTGTCTGATCAGTCTTGCTTTACTCCTCCATCTCCCCTTCGTTTGTTTTCCATGTTCCAGGAGGTCTGGTGCCCAGACCCATATGCAGTACTGTACCTGAGGCCTTGTCAGTGCTGGGTAGAGTGAGGAGGTGTTGTATATGGGGAGCAGCAGTCCATGAACAATCACCACACTGAGTATTGGTAAAGTTATCTTTTACTAGGTGTAATATTTGCACTTGTCACTACTGAATTGCAGCAGCTCATTTTAGGTTACTTTGCCACCTTGTTGAATTCCTTTAGAATTAGATTCTTGATTCCAAAGCATCTTCAGTCATTCCTGGTTTGTTGGTAAGCTCATAACTGATAAATTTAAAAAGAAAATGTTAAACAGCGTTGGTGTTGGGATGGATCCTTACCAAAGCCCAGCTTCTTACATCCTTCCAGTTTAACAGAACAGTTGCTCACCATTATCTGAATTTCCGACTACCCTGCAGTTGTTTTATGTGTGCTTGTTCTAACTTGGGTTAGGGCCTAACTTGGCCTCAAGTTGCATCAGGGGAGGTTTAGATTGGATATTAGGAAAAATTTCTGTACTGAAAGAGTGGCCAAGCATTGGAACAAGCTGCCCAGAGAAGTGGTGGAGTCACCATCCCTGGAGGTGTTAAAAAAATGTGTAGACGTGGCACTTCAGGGCCTGGTTTAGGAGGCATGGTGGTGTTGGGTTGATGGTTGGACTTGATGATGTTAGAGGTCTTTTCCAACCTTAATGATTCTATGATTCTATGATTATTTTGGGCAGTGTTAAAAATCTTTCTAACATCCAAATTTACTGCAGCAATTGACAGTCCCCTGTTTGCAAGCCTTTTTAGCATGTAAGGAAGGAAATGCATTTTTGTTTAGGAAAGATTTGTCCTTGACATCTTCCAGCTGGATGTAACTTACTACTTTTTTGTCTGCTAGTTCCTTACAAATACGTTTGTGATTGTTTGCTCTGGTGCCTTGGGTTCTCCCGGCAGATCCTCCCCGTGGTCAGAACCAAATCTGGAAGAGCCTCCTCTTGAGCTGGTCTTTCTGCCTATGTTTTTAAAAGGTGTCGTCCCATTCCAGGAAGATACAGGATGGTCTGAATCCCACTATAGTTTTTACTGAACAATCCCTCACTACCTCTACTTTGTTGCTTTTGAAGAAACGGTTGGTTCCAAAAAGGCTTCTGGCTTTTACTGACCAGTAGTAGATGTTTATACAACCAGCTAATCCTTTCAGGTTGTTCTTCTGTTTTGTTGGTTTCTTTGCTTGTGCAGGTTAAGGAATTTTAACCTGTCCTTTTATTGGTGGTTCCCTTCCCACTTTAGGGAGACAGTCTCTGAAAACAAATAGTAGCAGGCTCTTTGGGTTGGGGCAGAAGGGGGATAGAGGTCCATACTTCACAGGGTTGTTGTGGTCATACTGATGGATGTGTTTAGCCAGCTGGCACTAATATAACAGATATAAAATCTTAAAGCAAATTTAAAGGGGATTACCTTTCCAAAGACTGCCAGCTATCATAATTTGGCAGCACAAAAGGTAATTTTGAAGCAGGAAAAGATCTAGCCCTGTAACTATATATATTTTAGGAACAGAAGAAACTGGATGAAAACATAACTGTTAGTGTGGAAATAGACAATAGGAGAGCAAGAAAATCAACCAACCTCTGGGACACTGCCTGGCATCAGAGAGCTATAATGCAATAGGTGTGCAACCTTGAGCACCTCTGTTGTAACTTGCTTACTTTGGCACTCTCTTTGAGGGTACTTGACTTTCAGTTAAATTGGAGAGAAATGCCAATTCAAATAAAAAAAAGTTACGGCATTATAGGCTGTTTTTCTAAGATAAAGTGAGATGAATAGAAAGAGTTTTCCAGGCTGGTAGTCCCTTTCATCAAAAGATTTCCAAATAATGTTTACAGATGGAGAAATTGAGACAAAGACAAGTTCAACAACTTGCCCGAAGTCACTCTGTGACAGTGAATTAATGGAACACAGGTATTCTTGCTTCCAGCTTCCTTTTGGTAATCACAAAGGTACAACCCTTTCTAAAGTGGCAAAGATAAATTCGTGGGGAGTTCTGTACAGTTTGACTAATGGGTCAAACAAGGAATGTTTCTTTTTGAAGAAGTTGCCAACAATCTTTCCATTTGCTGGTTAATTTCACACAGGAAATTTTGGTCAGCTAAACACAGAGATAGATAGCTTGTATTTGAGGTGAGGGGCTTTGCTGCAGAGAAGTCCTTCTCAGGGAACAATTATGTCTAAAATCCAGAATTTAGTCAGCTGAAAAAGGGTTTGTGAGTGTACCTGTACTATCCTTTTACCTCTCCATAGAGCATGTCAGGTAGTAAGTCTGTTGCTCTGATGGCTAGAGAAAAGAGATTTCTTCTTACAGCACAGGAGAGCTGGAAAGTAGGGTTGTCAGCCATCTGATCAAGTTGTTTTTTCCTCTCATATTCAAGGTCACTGAAGTTTAGACAGTAAAACTTCTTTCTCCTCTAAACTCCGTTTTGTTGCTTTGTGGAAGTTGACTGTAAGACTCTCTGATCCATCCTATAATATTCAGTGCCAGTCATTGTTTGCACCTTTTGTGCAACAGCTGTTCCAGCGCCTATCTTGACATCCCAAGCAGATTTTCACCCCTCTGAGGAGCACTATGTCAATATTAAAATGACTTTGATAATTAGAAGTGCTCTTTCTTGGTCATCAGCTCTCATGGACTGTTCTGTCTCATTCTAGTAGAGGCCAAATTAACTATCTTTGTGAAAGATGCTCGAGTCTCTGATGCCATGATGGGAGTCTCATGGCAGTTGTGCCTTGCATCAAATCTGGTCGTCTGAGAGCCTCTTTTCCTGTAGTAATAGGCATTGCTGCTTCTCTCTTGCTCTTAGACCCTCGTAAAAAGCGACATCACATTGCCAGTTCATGAAGCAGAGATATTTCAGTAGACTGTTTGGCATATGTTCAGTAGCTGAGGTTTGCAGGTCTCCTGTCTGAGCTGAAAAAGATTGCCGAGAGCCTTGTCGTCTGACGGGGTTGTGATGTCTGATCGATATATCCTGACCCAGCTATGGGTAGCCTGTATGCCAACTCATGTTTCTTCATTTGAGCATGCAGAGTGTGTGTGTGTGCTGTGTGTTCCATCTATCACCTTATTGATCTTGTTAAGTGTTTATGCTGTTGCTAAAGACAGTCTTGCTGGGACAGGTTGTACAATACAGGCTTCCGTACCACTAGAGATCTATGAAGACCTTTGATTGTGCCAGTTGGCTACTACTTTATAGGATTGAGAAAGCCATGCTCTGATAATGAACTTTAAATTGGTGTGTGGTACATCAGCGCTTATCAGAAATTGTGTGTTGGAAGAGTAACTGTGCAGATTAAAATGTTCTGATGCTTTTCTTGCTTGTAGTTGTGCTTTATTTAAAGAGTATCAGTAATAAAAATTGTGTAAATGTCCTCCTTGCTCTGTTAGTTATAACTTCTAACGTTGGAAACAAGTGTTCGTAAAGAAAATATTCTACTTGTGTACAGTCTACATCAACAAAATGTACTCTTTGTTGCATTTTGCACCTTTAGATAATAAACCCAAGCATACTATTTTTTCTCAAACTTTTTGCTTCCAGGCATAATTGTGTTGTCTTTGAGTTCAGAAATTTCCATCAGCACTTCCAACCAAAGGCAGTAGTCCTGTTGGGATACAGTTTTTGCTTGCGGTGTAGTGAGCTGTTGGACAGTTGCTACGCTCCTTTCTGGAGTTTTAGTGGTAGGTTAAGTAACTTCTCTATAAATGCCCCTTGGAAAGTACTTTGGGTCTGTTTGTTTTGTTTAATAAATTGTTCTTGACTATTGCTAAATTTAATTCCTAGCTTCAAAGATGGTATCTTGTATCAAATTCTTGTTTAAAATAGAATAAATCCTGCATGTCTTCTGGTATTTATACATCAGGGCTCTGGTTTCATAAGCAATGAAATGGGTGTATGAAGTCACCTGACAATCCACTTGCATCAAGTGAAAGCCAAATTTTTGGAAGTAGCTCAGCTGTTACCTCTGACATTAAACCCACAGAGACTTTAGCCCTTAGCACTTAACAGTATTTGGACTTCTCAGTAGGTAGTCTCAATAAATTATTGAGATGCTTAAGAAGAACTAATCATCTATTAAAGTAGTTTTGGAGGAACACCTCAATTTTAGTCTGGACAGTAGTGTGTTGAGTATGCCCAGCCTGGCACTGGGACAGGGTGTCTGCTTAGAAACCAGTCGTAGAGTGACTGCACAGACTACTAAAAGAAATAAAGAATCCTTTTGAGCCTGTTTTGAATTTAAAAAAAAATTCCTTTCCAGTCCAACTGTTTGTGGTCAGGAGATTACACTATAGAGCATTGATCTTGTAAAACTGTAAGTGCCGCTGTAATTTTATGCACAAATGTGTGAACAGAAGTACAAGTATGCTTTAGTGATTGCAAGGCTTATGCTTTCACTGCCGTGTCGGAGACTGGCCCAGCTGCATCACAAAGGATTTCTCCTTTGCTGAACTGATTCCTTCCTGTTCCAGGGTTTCTGCATGCTCCTGGCTGTGGGGCCGCTGCTGGAGTTGAAGGCTCCTCCTCTTGCTCTGCTGTCTGTGCTATCAGTTGCCATGGTGCTGCTGAGGTTTTTGTGTAGGGCGACTTGCATGGGTTTGCATCTCACAGACCAGAAGGCCGTTAATGAAACTGGAATTGCATGCTGCTTGCTGAGATGTTTTCCTTTGCATATGATCAATTGCTGTTGGCTCAGCAGATAGGGGAGAGTGATACTGTTGCATGTTTGTGCAAGTTACTGGAATAAAGCTGTGCATCTTAGAGGAACCCCTGCCAAAACAAAGGATTTTGTTCCCTTTTGTTACCGCTACTGCCAGTGAGTGATGTTCTGACTTATATTTTGAACTTCATCCACCTGGAGTGAAAAGTTGAGTTTCCTCCTGTATCTGTTGGAAAAGAGGAAGCTTGTGAGGTGTTTTGAATTCCTAGCTGTTCTGGTTGTACTGGTAACCTGTGAATTATAACTTTTTTCTTCTCTGAAAGCTACTCTGTTTAGTGAACAAATATGCTTTAAAGGAATTTTCATCTGCATACCTTTCCAGAGTAGCATTCTTCTTATTTTGGTGTAACAGGTATTTTACTCCCTTTGACCTCAGTTAACGTGGGAAACGTCATCTCTAAATTCAGTAACTTGTAGGGAGATTTTGCAAAGATTAACTGGCTGAGATACCATAGCGGTGACAGTGTTCTCCTACTTGTTTACTTATCTGATATTTCTAATTGAAAAGATAACGAAGTATACTTTGTCCCTATCAGAACGCTTTAGGGCCCCCTCCTGTATTCTGCTGAATGCCCTCGCTTTTCACCCAGATTGGGACACGTAGCAAAGGCATTCAGACAAGTGCTTTTGCAGAATCCCCTCACAGCCTAGTCCTTGTATCTTCAGTGGCTGCAGGAGAAGCTGTCAATGAATGTAGGCTTGCCACAAATCTGGGAAAAGAGGAAGTGTCATTAAACCTATTTTAGGTAGGGGAAGCAAAGAATCTCCAGGCTAGGGAATAACTTGGATCTCTTGAGTCCAGATCGTAACTCTGTCTGTAAGACTAGTAGCTGAAATGGGCTGCACTGTGCTTTCTGTACAGGATTCTCTTACACTAGGCAAAACCTCTTTCAGTGATAAATTTTATGCAAAACTCCCCCACCTACCCCCTTAATTCTGGTTGTTAAAAAAAGACACATTCTCTTGTTCACGCAGATCAGATCTGTTCAACACCTGAACTTTGTCAAAGAGCACTGGGAAGGCTCCTTGCCAAAGACTTCAATTCTGCTCTCTTCTCAGTTGCAGAACTGTCTTTTACTGTTGTTATTAACTTTTATCTTGGTGGCAGGGCTTGACCTGGAGACTGTTAAGCTGTTGCTCCAGGAACAAGTGGAATTTTGTACTTCATGAGGATGTAAAAGTAAAGATTTTGCAGTACTTTGTGGTTTTAGGAACTGGAGTACAGATATCAATTCAATTTAAATTTGGCTGTTTATTTGGATTGATATTTGGATTTACTGGGTATTTTTGAGGGGTGAAAATTTGGTGCCATGGGTCTAAGCAGGAAGGACATGATGAAGAAATGGGTTCTGAAAGACAAATTTGAAGGGGAAGGAAGGGGCTTGGAGTGTGCAGGAGGCTACAAGCTTGTCGAGCATGAGACTCATAAAGTTGAGTGCAGAATACCTTGGCAGGAAGAGTCAGAGGGAATGGGTCACAGGGTATGTTGAAGAGCCTCAGGAGTTAAGTGGTTTTGATCATAGTACATAAGAGTGTGGATCCAGAGAAGCTCAGTGAGCTTTAAATCATCAGGTTCCCTCCCATAATAACAGTTGTGATGTTTCTTTGGAACTTGCAGGGAACACCAGTGATTTGGTGTGTGCATCCTGTGCGTATGGTCCAGTTTCAAATGCATACGGCATGGCAGATAAAAAGCCAGATATGTGGTTTCAGAAGAGAAAAATATCTGACAAACAAGGGTCTCGGCACTTAAAATCTGCATCCATTGCAGCTGTTGGTACGTGGTTATTTGAGAGGAATCCTAGCAGCTTGTGCCAGTTTGGGCTCTGTAGTCCTGGATCCAAAGTTACTGCTTTAAGCTAAAGACCTGACTTGATGGCTGTTCAAAATCTGCGTTAGCATGGAAGTAAAGTTATTTAGCCAGGGAGTAGGGAGAGGGCTGGTTTTGCTTTTCGTGCTGCATCCTTTATTTAATTTCCTGAAATCCTTAGGCTCAATCCTTTGTCAGAGCTGAGTCGAGTTTCATTTTTTTTTTTTTTCTTTGATTTATAGGTTGAAGCACTGATTTCCGGCAGTGTCTGCATTCAAGCCAACTGTTCTGTCTCTTTAAAATCGCAGGCAAAACCTGTCTTTGAGTAAGTCCAGATTGCTGCCTCCCAGTGCCTATTACCTGAGACATAGTGAACCATTTACTCCAGCTGCGGAATTCTATATTGCTTGCTGGACTACATATATGCTTGTTCTTTCTCTCCGCCTTTTTGTGAAATAGGTTGCAAGCACAGATCTAAAACTGGAGCAGATCTTACGGATGCTTCAATTGGCTTGAGCCTTACCACCCAGATCAGATACATGTTCACATCAGCGCTTACATATTTACAAAACATAAAGCCCAAATTGATGATGAGAGCTGCCCTCTTTCCACACCCTTTACAGGCCTAATCCGGAGGGGAAAAAAAAAATCCTTTCTCAGGGGGTGTGTGTGTGTGCATGTGTGTGTGCTGCAGTCTCCTTAAGGCTGCCTTTCAAACAAGCCAGCTAATGCATCACTGCCTTTGGAATAAACTGCTACGTCACTGATAGCACTTGGTATGTTACAGTGCTGGGATCAATGCAGGCTCCTAGCTGCGATGTGCGTCAGGTATGTGTTTGTAATGAACGCTTTTTTTCTTGGAGGCTAGAACAGAAGAGAACCGCACAGGCTTTCCTTTTGTCTAACAGCAGGCCTAGGGTCTAAAGAGGGGGGTGGTTTTGATATGATATTTGCCATTTGGGTTCCGGGTAGTATTATGTTTAGGAAACGAGCTTTGTAGTGTGTGTGTGTGTTTGATGGTAAGTATTGTATCAGAATGACACATCCTTGTGTAGCATATTTTTGTAGGGATGTTGCAGCAAATCGTGTCCATTGATTTCATAGCAGTGCATTCAGCTGGTAGAAGGCACAATGAATATTTTTAACCAATGCTGAAGCTGCTCCTCTAACATCAAGCTGTGAGTAGCTGTAGGATTTGTTTCCTTGCAGCTACAATGGTCAGAAACTGTTTGGACTGGGGGCTGTGGGTGGGGTTTTTTGGAGCACAGGCAAATATTTGGGAAAGCGTTTTCATAAAACTTGAAAAATAAAATTTCAGTTATACCATATATAAATTTTAATCTCGGATCAGGATCAAAAACTGAGGAAATCTAATGGAACCATAGATCATGCAAGTATTTTATTTTGAAAATGATGGAATATACCATTTTCTGCATGAAATACGTATCCAGTAGAGCCACTGAATGTCTCTTGGGTTTTGCTGGTCTTACATAGTGATGACCAGAAGAGAAAGTAACACAGATTATATCAAGCAGAGTCTGTACATTCATGATTCTCTACCCTTATGATGGCTTATTTGGAACTGGTGAAATGGTGGGTTTGTGGTAGCCTCCTTGCAGAGATGAAGGGAAGTGGGAGCCTGGAGAACCTGGGAGAGCAGACCTCCACGGCCAGTGTCATGTGTGTTCGGGTGTGGGAGGCTGGGACCCCGAGTTCACTCGGGCAGGCTGGGAGCAGGGATCTGTACCACACCTGGGTAAGTGGTGTGGCGGGAGGCCTCTCAAGATGGAGCCAGTGCTGGAAAATATTTCAAGGCAAGTTGTTTTTTCTTACATACTTCTGTTTTAAAATGAATTAAATGGGAAATTTCTGGTGTACTTCATAGCTGGGTAGTTTGAGTAGTTCTTCAAAGAGAAAACAAAGGCTGACGGGTGAGAGAGGCATTTAGTTATTAGGTAGATATATAATGTTGGGCTTTTTTTGTTTGTTTAAACTCTGTTCTTTCCCTGGTGTCTCTTGTCTCTGCTGTCTGGTGAAGAGATCTATTTCCACTGTGACTTGCCTTCTTCACTGCCACAGTGTGTCGCTGTCCCCTTTGCCCTTCTGCTGACAATGCTTGAAGAAATTGGATCTGCACAGAATTGTTTGCCTGCACTTTATCAGACACATGGCACTTGCTGTTGGTGGTCGCTCATATCATCACTCATATCGCCTGTACTATTCTTAGTTCCCTGTCTCCTGCAGTGACCTGACCTTGCCCTTCAGGGCTCAAGGTTGCATACTGTCATCATGTTAATGTGACACTTTTCCTCTGGGTACTTGTTCCTTTTTTTGAGTGATCCCGTCCTGGGTGATTGCACGGCTTTTGCTCAGACTCTTGGAATGTGTGTGCATCACATAAAAGCTCTGCTACCTGGATATGTCCCTACACCAGGACAGACCCAAATGTCCTGAAGTTTAAAAAATGTAATCCAGTTGCTGTGTCTAGTTCCAGTCCAGGTTTGATCATCACTGTATTGCTGCAGTCATTGCCCTTGCTTATCCTTTCCCTACCCCCAAATTTGCAATTTATGTTTTTGCACGTGCTCGATACTGAGTAAACATTCTTCGTTTCTCCAGTGATGTTATTGGACCCTGCAGTACTGTAGCACTTTGCTTGTGAGGATATTTATTCTTATAGCACTTGGAGTGATCTCATCTCCATTTTATAGGTGGAGAAACAGAGGCACAGAAAACTTAAGTGACTTGTCCAGGGTCTCCCAGCTTCCAAGCTGGTGTCTGGTGTGATCTGTTGTCTCATTTCTGGATCACCGCTGTGCTCTGTGTGCCTGTATGAACTGTGCATCTGACTTTCTTCTCTGCAGCCCTGGAAATGCTTTCTTTGTCATCTCCCCACCCACCGTGAAAATCTGATATTAAATCCTGCATGTTGATTGAATTCTTCGGGCTAACTGGCCCCCGTAGTTGCTCCTTTGCTCTCACAAAGCTAGCTGCTGAGGAGGTGCTCACCTGCTCCTGGCGCAGTTGTGTGGCCAGTGGTGCAGGGTTCCTCTGGATGCTGACGGAGTGCGTGGGGAAGCTGTGCAGTCTCTGCTTCCTTGCGTGAACTGGGGCTGACCATAGCTGCGAACAGCCACTGTGCATCGTGTGGGCTGCAGCAGCGGTGCTGTGTGTTAAGCTTGGTTACATAACCTGTAGATCATTTTCTCTCTTTCCTGATCAGCTGCTTTCCTCTGAATGCAAAAGAGGGAAGCTGCTACCCTCTCTGTGCATGCTGCGTCACAGGAAGAATGACTGAGAGGGGTGGTGGAAAGCAAGGGACAAAGGTTAAAAGATTGAAGCAGTCTGGGAAGTGCCACTGCTTCAAGGAGAACTGCATGAGTGCAAGAGGCTCTTTGCAGCTTTCTCGTGCTGGGTTTTGAGCTGCAGTATTGAAAACAATAAAATAGCAGCAGCTGCACTAGGCGAGTCACAAGCAAGCCCGAAATTTGTTAATTCCTTCACTGAGACAGCATGGAGGATTCTGCAGAGCAGAGTCAGGAAATGAGATATCATATGCTGCAGAGGTAAGAATTACAAATATGATTGTCTCCTCATAGCAGCAGCCGCCGTCTTGGACTGAGGCAGTGGGGCACTCTGTAGTGGAAATGCATACTGATATTTTTCCATGTTAATTTTATCCTCTGAAACCTCACGAGTGACTGTGAGGTATCTGTGCATGCAGTCTGTAAGAAAGGTGCTAGAATACATCTTAGTTGGGGAATCCGTGTTAAAGTTTGAGACTCTGCACGGCTTCTAACCTCTATAAACTGAAGGGTAGGTGAGCATTTTGGAAGTTCCTGTGTAACAAAACACTGCAGTTGTGACCTGGTGATTAGTAGGGATGACTGTTACTAACTCAGCATTTATTCTGTTTTGTTTAGAGCTCGGTGTTCTTTCTTCCTTGCTGCCCTTCTAACCTCTATAAACTGAAAGATAGATGAGCATTTTGAAAGTTCCTACGTAACAAAACACTGTAGTTGTGACCTGGTGATTAATAGGGATGACTGTTACTAACTCAGCATTTATTCTGTTTTGTTTAGAGCTCGGTGTTCTTTCTTCCTTGCTGCCCAACTTCTACCTCATCTTACCCTGCAAAAAGAAAAAATCTCTCCTGTTTTGATAATAATGTGCAGCCTGTGGTTATTAGTAAATAAACTTAATGTTCTTGGTATGCTTACTGTCACAAATTAAACAGAACTATACTTGCTTGTAAACAAGTGTTTGTGCATTATTCTGGATGATGAACCTCTGGTTTTGTTGACATTTTATCTGTAGCAGTATCTTTATGTGTGTAGTAATTTCAACTTGGCGGGATAGTTCATAGTCGTACATGTTCACAGATTCTGACCCCAAGATTTTTATCTTTTTTCTATTTTTGTTGAGACTACTCTCAATAAACCTGCAATGAATAAACCTGTCTCACTTGTTGGACTGTGCTCCTTCCTTGCCATGCCATAGATTCTGACCCTCTTTAAATACACGGATTTAGTAGAAATTCAACCTTAACTACACCTTTCCTCTTTTTCTTGCCTGTTGGCTCCTGTCCTTGAATTCCTGGGCTGAGGTTATCACAGAGCAGTTTGTAAACTCTTGCTGATAGGGACAAGTTTTAAATTCAGTGACGATGTCTATCTCTGAAAGTGCAGCTCGCTGGAAGAAGGGAAAGTACACAGGGGAAGAACCTCTGCACACTTCACTTGTTCTTATGTCCTTCTCTGGATATCAGCTACCAGCTCTTCTTTGAGACAAGTTACTAGACTGGATGTACTTTGGTCTGACATAATACAGCCATTTATATGTCCCAGAATATCACTGGGAGATAGGCATCTGGTTTTTTCAGCATGCTTTAAAATCACCTTGTTGATCTTTTTTTTTCCTGTTACCTTTACTTCTGCGACTCTTGGCTTCATGGGTTGCTTCAAAGTTTCTTTCACTATGCTTAGAACAGGTTTTCACTTCCCAGTTAACCTCAACATTTGCAAGACTATAACCTGAAGTTCTCCACCAGCATGGCCATTTGTCATGGGAATATCTCACATGTGGGAGAGAAAGATTGATGTGTTAACGCAGAACACAGGATCTGAATTTCAAGTGCTGTAAATATGCCTTATTGCTGTTCTGGAAATCTTCACAACGCCAGGGTTGTGCCGCAGTAGCCAAAGTAGATGGTGTGCACGAAGGTGGAGAGGCAGGGAAGGATCCACTCCATCCTGTGTGTGTGGTGGATAATGGTCAGAGCTGGGCACTGACCTTGTCTTACCTGAAAGATCACCTTTCTTTCTAGTACAGTTCTTGGTGGGTTATACCAGGATTTGGCATATACCTTTTTGAACAGGTTGTGCTAGATGATATGGGTCGAGATCCTCTTTGTTAATATGTACTGTAAAGCACAGCGTAGTCTGTGTTAGTACCATGGTTGTTCATAGGAAAGATGGGTAAGAGAAGAATCTGAATTTAAACCAGATAATAGCTACAGTTTGTTCAGGGCTTCTTTCATCAGTAAATTTTTTAGTCAAAATACTGGTCTGTGGTGTTACTGTGCTCCTCATGAAGAGTTAAGGAGGGTCTGCATTCCAGATGGGTAAATCTTCGTAGGCCATAACGTATTTATGAGGGAACGTGAGGGGGAATCTGTGTGTTTCCTCTCAGGCTGTCACCAAGCACCTCTAACAGCAGCTTATTCAAGCCAGGATGCTCCAAACCTCACATGGGGCAGTGAACCTCACAGGTGCAGCTCTCGGGCTACCTGCCCTTGGTGGCTGCTTTTAAAACGAGACCTCTAGATGTTGTGCGTGATTTGGCTTGTTCTTGGGTTGGTTTTCCCTTTGTGCCCTCCCCCAGCAATTCCAGTCACTTTCTGCCACATCCCATCCCATTTCCCAGTGGAGTTGCTCAATAGTATCAGCACTTCAGCAGCTGATTAGGCCAGAGGTTCCTAATGGGCTTCCCATGGCTGAAGGGCAGCCAGCAGGGCCCGCCTGGCTCCTGGGGACAGATGCTGCCAGTTACGCAGCTCCTCCAGTGGCACTGACCCCCTTGGTTGCAGTTGGGTCTTTCCAAAGCATTGAGTAGTTTTTTAAATACCTTCCCAATGTTCATCTCTCCTTCCTACAGAAAGGTTCTGTAATCCTGCCTAGTGGCAGGTGTAAGGACTTCAGTGTGTTCATGGGAAAGGAACCTGTTAAGAAAAGCACGCTAAATACAGGAAGACAAATGGGTAAATTGTGGGGTGACCCGAGAGATAAAGCTTCAGGGGCTTTAAAATAAAAAGTATCTTGTTATTGCTGCAGTCATGCTGCACTACGGTAGACACGTGGTGCGAAGAGTAGGTCTTTGCTTTTCTATTCAGATTCCTCTCACAATTTCAGCTTTGTAAATTTTAGCAAATCAACTCCTGTAGTGCTTGCAAAAGCAAAGAGTGATTTATCCATGTGTCACTTCTGAGTATAGTATAAGAAAGGGAAGCAATGTCCCATTCCCACACAGAACGACGGTGGCAGAGCACAGGGTTGATCTTGTTAGACACAAAATTGGCTTTCACTGCTTGTAGTAGAAGTAACGTGATTAACGTGTCCTCTAGCTCTCAGAACTTTTGAGGAAGATATTTAAGACTGGATGGTGGAAAAGTCTCTGATTTGTACCTGGAGACTTATTTGCTGTGGTTCCCAAATAGGATTTCTTTATGGAGTCTGATCGTAGTGGCTTGTTTCACCAAAGCCAGAAAACGTTGTTGTTGTTTCCCAGCTTTCCTAGATGAATCGAAAGCAATGTGGTGGAGTATCGCTGTTCTGTGTTGGGCAGCAATATACAGTGAACATATTTTTACCTATTTATATATTAGTATAACTGGAATTCCTCCAGATAACCTGGCTTTTGCAGATAGACAACTGAAAGGTTATCTATTTTTTCTCGAAAAAGCAAAGTCATCCCTGTAAAAACTGAGGACCAGGCACCACAGTAGTCTGGAGACAAGGAGTGATTCTGCTTGTCTGCTTGGGGAACACGGTCAAGGGAAACTTTACAAATTATTCACATATCCTCTTCTATTTGTGTACATCTGCACTGCCAAGTTGCTTTTTTCTGTCTCCCACAAATTTCCTTAGGCCCAGTATGTCTGGTTTACACCTTGCAAAGCAAGGCCGGGACAGGAAGAAAGTTGACGTGCAGCGGGATTTCACTGTGGCTTCTCCAGCAGAATTTGTTACTCGTTTTGGAGGGAATAAAGTTATTGAGAAGGTAAGTTACTGACCTTTTTGACGTCAGTATATTGCATTTTGTTCCCGTCTCTTGAGCTATGACTTCTCTCTAGATAAAGCTGTACATTGCAGATATCAAAATACTAATATTCCTGAACTTGAAAGTTGTACTTCTGCCTGTAATCATTGTGTTTCCATTTTATTTTATGTGTGATAAATAGACATCCCATTGTTTTAGCTTAGTGTGACAGGAAAAAAAAGATTGAGTGAGCTAGAGCACTTCTGATACAGAAGGATTTTTAGACAGATATAACAAAAGTAGACTGCAAAAAACCACTAAGAAATGTATTCAAAAATACATAATCATTTAATTGATGAGGTCTCTTCCTTTCAGGTATCAAATGCTTTAGCCACTTGTTATGTGTATTCTCATGTGTCCTTCTGCTCTTTAATCCAGACAAAGCATAATACATTCAAATCTATGGTCGAGCAAGAGCTAGTTTCTGAATTGACTGATGGGCCATTAAATGTTCTTGCTGGATTGAATGCTGGCTAACGAAACTGCACAGCCCCAAAATTGGATGAAGAGTCTGCAGAGAAAAAATTGTTTTCATTATTGTTTAGTGTTTTGTGCTATTTAGACTCTATCTCATCCCTGCTTCTAATATGCTCAGGTCCTGATAGCAAATAATGGCATTGCAGCAGTGAAATGCATGAGATCCATCCGACGCTGGTCCTATGAGATGTTTCGAAATGAGCGGGCAATCAGATTTGTTGTCATGGTGACTCCTGAGGATCTGAAAGCAAATGCAGGTGAGTTGTAGAGAGTGTGAAGGTGTACAGCCTTCTCCTTGCACAGACCTGTGTGCCCACAAGGATGCAAGAAGTTGAATGTATGTCCACTGCATCACATACCATTCCGTCAAGTAACAGATTTTTCTGGGAGGAGATTAAGTACTTCCAGTCCTGTAGATTTGGGGAGTTTTAGACCAAGTACCGTTTATTAGATTTGCAAACTAAATGAGACCTTCTTTGTGTTTGCAGAGTACATTAAAATGGCAGATCACTATGTCCCAGTTCCAGGAGGACCGAACAACAACAACTATGCAAATGTGGAACTTATTCTTGATATTGCTAAGCGGATTCCAGTGCAGGTGAGAAGTGTCAAAGATAGTTTTCAAAACAGGAGGTATCACTAAGCAATCTTCTCTCCTTAAATAACAAGTTGTACGTGGGGAGAAAGATAGGTCAAAGAAATTGAAATTACAAACCTATACTAGCACCAAAAGGCAATGCGTATTACAATGCAGCGGATTCCCCAATATGAATATCTGCAGTAGATAGAAGGTTCCCTTCACCATTTCACTGTTCTTTCTTCACTTTCACTGAAGTTCACTGTTCACTTCAACTTCAGTTTCACTGAAACTTTCACTGTTTCCATATTCTTAGTTCGTCTTCAACAGCTTGCTTCAGCAGCCTTCTTTGACTTGTCTACAAGATGCAAGACACTAGCCCTTTAAACTAAGCATACCATGGAGTTCAGGAGTCTGGTCTGGCTTATGAATGTTATGAGGCTGTTTTCAAGGAGGAAAAGAAAGACTTGAAGTATCTGGATGCAATAGTGCTGCTTACTTGCTTGTTTTACTAAAACAAAGAGTGAATTATGCTATTTTCTTCTGCAGGCTGTGTGGGCTGGCTGGGGCCATGCATCTGAGAACCCTAAACTGCCAGAACTTCTGCACAAAAATGGGATTGCTTTCATGGGTGAGGATATATACTTCTGATCTAATGTCTAGTCCTTATTTTAAGATGGGTAGTTTTAGTGAGAGAGAAAATCCTGAGTCTAAAAGAGAGCCATGAGGTATGGTTTGCAAGTGCGAGATTGATGATACATTCTTTACAGTAGTCAGAGCAACAGAATATGCTGTCTAACAGTGTAGTCTGTTTCCAACCATCGAGGCTAACGAAACTAGATAAGGTTTGGACATATGCTGGGCTATAGTTCTTGTGTGGGAGAAGTGGCAAGTTCTCCAACATGTCTTTGAATATTGTGAGATACAAAATCAGAAAAGATTCCCGTTAAAGCAGATTGTTTCAAAAGCTGAATGTCCCTGTTGTCATTTTAAAGAGGGTGTTTGTAGTTCGGTTTTATGGAAAGAGTAGAGTTCTACATGGACAATGCATGAAGTTTGTGGTCTAGTTAGCAGTGTAGTTAACCAATGCTGGAGATGTTTGTTGCAGTAAGCCTCATCTGAACCACATGGATCTGAATATTGGATAAGGTTTTGGACATGTGCTGTGTTTAGAACTAAAGATGGACTTGTGATAAAAGTCATGGTCTGAACATAGCTTGGGGATAGTTGTATCATGTTCTGACTTCTAGCAGATCTTTTTATCTGTAATGTCTTGGGCCATAACCACAGAAGTACTCTGGACCTTTGAAGAGGAGTGGATTTAAAAGCTGTATTTTAATTCCAGTTTAAATCTCATACACTACAGTCCCATGCAAACCACATTTCAAGTAAGATCAGGGCACTGAATTATTATTCCAGTAGCATGTGATATGCACACCTAATACCAGTTACTAGTGCCTGCCATCCCTTTGAGAGCAGGCTCAGCTTGAGGACACATGGACAGAGTGGTGCTTGCGAGCTGAGTGTGCCAGGACTTCTTTAACAGGATGGGCACTTAACAAGCTATTGTGGTGTGTCTGTGGTTGCATTGCTGTAGCTTCAATTGCCTTTTCCTGCTTTTTGGTCAAAAGTACTCTAGTCTGTTTGTTTTTAGTTTCCTGGCTGATACAGTTAGTGCTCTCTGTTCCGCTTCAGAAATGTTGATTTATACCAGTTGAGATGTGGCATGCAGCAACCCTGCTAAGAGTGTTTATTTATCCCTCTTACATGGAACCCACATCAGACTTCTGGCCATTTCCCTAATGTCCGATATCTCTTGTGTCTCTCTCATGCATTGTTTTTGCTCTTTGCAGGTCCTCCAAGCCAAGCAATGTGGGCCTTAGGAGATAAAATTGCTTCTTCAATAGTGGCTCAGACTGCCGGCATTCCAACTCTTCCTTGGAGTGGCAGTGGTAAGAAGGAAATGGCTGTGTTTGTCAAGATCATTCTAATCTTTTTTTCTTCAACACATCTAATCTTTAAGAAGCGTCGATGCACAAAAAGGCGTTCGAAGAGATGTTCCATCTGTTTAGGGTTTCAAATTTGTATTATCATAGTGACTACGATATATATGGATGTCAGGCAAAATTTACATGTTGTGTGACATGCTGTTAGTCTAACAGTACAGCTGTAATATCTGGTATTTCTGCAGTCTCTACTTTTCTAGCGTGTAGTTTTGGAGCGCACAGCCAATACTCCGCTTCCATGGAAGCTCTATACAGTTTCAAAAGACTGTAAATAACAACCTGTTTCTCAGAATTGCACAAGGTAGATGAAGGAGGATATAATTTGTTGGATGAAAAGATCTGCTCCCCAGAAAATAGAAATGTCTGTTTACATTCTGCATTCTCTCTTTTGTAAATGCTTCCAGACTTGCGGAACTACGACTGCTATTTGTTTTGCCAATGTCTGATGTGTGAGTTCTCACTGAGCCTTGCAGCAGAATGAGCTAAGAAGATAATGCTTATATTTCAGGTCTTCGAGTGGACTGGCAGGAAAATGATCTTCAGAAGCGTATCTTGAATGTTCCTCAGGAACTATATGAAAAAGGCTATGTGAAAGACGCAGATGACGGACTGCGGGTAGGTGGCTAGTATTCTGAAAGTAGTTGAGGTCTTGCTGCATGCACACCTGGAGAGAGCTAGAGGTTTAATTTGTTTTTAATGGGAGTGCAAACTAGAACTAGACTGTCAGCGTCACAGAACTGAGTCTTCGAAATTGGAAAGTGATCTTTCACATATCATCTTTGGGCCCAGCCTGCAGAATTAGGTGCAAATTAGGAGAAAGAGATAAATGTGGAACAAAGTTGTATTTCATTAAGGGCTCTCTTCTGTTTTTTGTTTAATGCAGGAAGGTGTTTTTAATAAAGACCCATGACCTCACGCTTGGTTTCGTCTTTTGTGAAGTTTTCCTTTGAGGAAGATTTCTAGAATTAGAAATATTCCTGGCACAATACAGGGTTTGGGAATTTTCCTTTGTGAAGAGAGGGGGTGGAGTACATGATTTTTCTGTGTTACCCAGCTTAATGATTTTCTGTATTACAAAAAAGCTTTTCTGTGAGTTTGTAAATTTAATGACATGAAGCACTGACGAAAGATTTTGTGATCACTTCGAGAGGCTAGAGTTCTCTGTAGTCACAAAATCACTGCTGATTTTTCCAGCTACAGGCACCCTCTCAAACTGGAATATTTGGTTTCTATCCCATTCATGTCTTGCTAAGTAGAGTCAGACATGGAAGCTTGGACACAAATCAACAGGGAAATAATGATCTTTTCAACTTGATTCTGCTAACTTTTTGTACTTACCCATGTTTTTCTGCCCATCTTGATCAGGCTGCTGAGGAGGTTGGTTATCCTGTCATGATCAAGGCTTCTGAAGGAGGAGGAGGAAAAGGAATCAGGAAAGTTAACAGTGCAGATGACTTCCCCAACCTATTTAGACAGGTAACTTTTCCCCTTGATTTATACTGTCTTTTTCTAAATGTTCAGGTTGGGTGATTGTGAGAGCACTGAACCGGAAATGTTAAAGAACTGAAAAAGTCTGCGTTACGTATCAGAGCCTGTTTAGCTACCTTCAATCATGAATTCATGCTTTCCTTGCTCTATATGTTGGTAGGATTTCCATATATCTGCATATCCAATACAGTTGTCAAATGCCCAAACGTCATAGGAGATGCTGAATAAATCCAAGTAATGGAGGGCATCTGCAGTGTAACTCAAAAATGTTGAGGGACATGAGCCTTCTTTAGTTTATGGGTTATTTAGGAAAGCTGAGAGGAATGGAAATGGCACTGTAATTATATACAAGTGAACACAGGGTATTTTCAGCCTTAAGTGGCCCAGGGAAAATATTATGGATATTCCTTGCTTAAAAAATGAATTTGGGATGATTGTGACTAAGACGGGTGTTTACAAAAAATGATCTGCCTATCTATATGCTGTCTTTGCTGTAGGTTCAAGCTGAAGTCCCAGGCTCTCCAATCTTTGTAATGAGACTAGCCAAACAGTCTCGCCACTTGGAGGTGCAGATCCTGGCAGATCAGTATGGCAATGCCATCTCTCTCTTTGGCCGGGATTGCTCCGTGCAGCGCAGGCACCAGAAGATTATTGAGGAAGCACCTGCTTCTATTGCGACTTCGGTGGTGTTTGAGCACATGGAACAGGTGAGAGTGGCTCTGCAGGTTCTCTTTTCCTTGTGAGACTCTAGAAACAGGCAGGACTTTTTTTTTTTGACGTCGCCAAGAGTTTTGTATTGTTGAATCTTTTAAAGGAGCAATAGAGGGTTGCGTGTCTTAAACTGCTTAGTGTGGGCAGCTACTCACATTTCCAAAACTGACTGAGTCCGCCGTGTGCTGACAAACAGCTGTAGAGCTCTCTTCAAAAATGCGTGCACCCCAAAAATAGGAGGGAAGTGTGTTTTAAATGTATATTGTCATAATAAAAGCAAGCTGCAGGACTTGTATGAATTGCCTAATGCTGAGTATTATAAAGATTTGCTTCAAACTTTGCCTTCTGTAAATTGTAAATGAAATAACCTGGAAATCAAAACTCCTGTGCCACATGCTTTTCTTTGAGCAGTTCTCGGGCCTGTTACAAGCTTTTGGATGTTTCAGAATGCCAGCAAAAAAATCTGAATTGGGTGGAATGAACAGAGCATAAGTAACTGAGCAAAGGGGCCTGAAAATCAAATACTCTTTTTTCCTGTATCCTAGTGTGCGGTGAAGCTTGCCAAAATGGTGGGATATGTGAGTGCGGGCACTGTGGAATACCTGTACAGCCAGGATGGCAGTTTCTACTTTTTGGAGTTGAATCCCCGCCTGCAAGTGGAGCACCCCTGCACAGAGATGGTAGCTGATGTTAATCTGCCGGCAGCGCAGCTCCAGGTGAGTCAAGTGCCCAGGCCCTCTGCTTCTGGAGGCTTTCAGAAGTGCTCAAGTTGTGGTATGTTGAAGAGGCCTGAGCATGAAAAACCTGTTTTGCTGAAGCGTTAGTAAAATAGGGGGGCGGACTCTTGTCTGAGTCACAGCCAGGGTTCTGTGTTAAAACTGAATCGCATACTGACATTATGCAGATGACTAGATCTTGGTACTGATAGAGGAGAGAGTATAAAGAAAGTATTAGAGAGCTCTACTAAATATGACCTATATCCTCATGTGCAGATAGGTGATATATGACTCCCCCGCATTTCCTCCTCAATAAAAATACCCAATAACTCAAAGGCCCATTTTGGTGCTTTCTCAGCTTGGGATTTATCTTCTGTGGCTGGAGCAAAGCTTCATTCAGTATTCCAAAATATATATGCATCCCTTCTGTTATGACTGTTTTCGCTAAGTTATAGCTCTACCATTGGGCTCTTTCTGATTTGGAAAGCAAAGAGAGGTTATTTTCTAGTTGTTTCTTCTGGACTGCTCAGGTAGACCTTCAGTTAAAAGGAGAGTGAAGGGAAGCAATAGAGGAATAAAACACAGAGGTAGGAAAACTGATTTAAGGAAAGGTGGTATGTAAAAAAGCCTGTCTCAACAAGCTTTAGCCATGAGTAGTTCAACTTTAAGCTCTGAAATTATTTTGTGAAACGAGTTGGCTTCTGAGGCTAGCAGTGCGAACAAATGCTGTGCCAGTTTTGAACAATGCATCGCCCACTCTGCCTCCAAGGGACAACAGCCTCTTCCCAGAGTTTCTAATGACAAAAGGAGGGAAGAAAGAACAGGCAATTTTTTTTTCATCTTTCAGCAAGTTCAGCAGTTGTTTGAAGTTCAGGAAAATGACTTGCGTCTTTTTAATTTTGATGAGCAGTTCCTGACTTCCAGAGCAATTGTTTCCACCTCTCTAAGCCCCTCACTCATCACAGATGCTTCCTCCTCCTGGCTGAGGTCCCTGCTCTTTAGGCTTTCTACAAAACAGGATTTGTGCCTAATAATTAGGTACTTGAATAGATGTGGCAAAGTGACCAAGAATTTGTCTTGATTTATTGCTTTTTCAAGGGGAAGTCATGACAGCGGGTGACAGTTATAGCTTACATGAATGAGTAGGCTTTTTGTTGTTCTGATCCCCAAAGTAATGAGGGAATCCTTCACAGATCCTTCTTTCTGCCTAGAAAGCATTTGTTGCGTATGCTGTGGCTCATCTGTCCCTTGTGCATCCCCACTGAACTCCCTGTGTGCTGCCAAACTACCTCCTGCTTCTCAGCCCCCATCTTTTCCACTGGTGGATGAATGCTGCAGTCCTCTTTCCCTCTTTGTCTTACACCACATTAGGGGCTCTAGGTGCTTTTCTACTTCCATTTTCTCATCCCTCCCATTCTTACCTTCTTGTTTTCTTTCTAGTTTCTTTCTTCTCCCTGCTGTTTGCATTTTGAAATTTATTGGATAGATGGTAGAGAAAACAAGCAGTTGAACAGTAATGTCTTGTAGGCTGCTCAGGAGCAGGATCATCTTCATTTTGTCAGGAGGCTATTCAGCTTTGGCTTAAGCCTTCTCTCAGCAGGTGATCCCAGTAGCTCTATGTCTGTATTTGCCAGGCACTGAGAGTTTGGTAACTGGTCAGATGCTTTCCTCATTGTTTGGGCACTGTTCTTCATATTGCTGATGCTAGATACAATTTCACAGAATGGCACGTTGATATTCTAACCAGTTTGGTCTTTTGTCTGTTGGTGTCTGGCTAATAGACAGCTGAGATAAATGGTTAAGCTAAAGCTCAGCCTTTTTGAGCTGTAGCTGTAAAAACAAATCCTAGCTAATGAACAGAACAAGTAGGACTTTACTCCATAAGGATATAGCCAGCAGCCAGTTCTGCAGGTTACTCTCTCCACAGTTCATAGCTGGAAAATTCCACAGTTTCCTGTAACCAGTTAGGGGCCTTCTGTCTCACTGGGACCTTAGTATATTTTTAACATGCCTAATGCGTGCCCATCCTCAGCTGACCTAGCACTGGCCAGCTTTCTCTGGAGCCTTTTAATCAGTCAATGGAAAATACTGCCTGAAGGGCTTAAGGTGGATATTACACTGAGCTCAGCTGTCCTGAGAAATAGGAATGCTACAAGACATGTCAATGGAGAAGGCTCACATCAGAAAATAGGCATGCATATTTGCTATACTAGAACCGCAGCATCAGCTTCTACAGAGAATTGGTGGAATTAATTCTTCAAGGAATAGGTACTCTCTGTGAGGAGAGAAACTTACTTAGTGATGGTTTCCTTTTCTTTTTTTTTTTTTTTCTTCCCTTAGATTGCCATGGGGATTCCCCTCCACAGGATCAAGGATATCCGAGTGATGTATGGTGTTTCTCCATGGGGAGATGCATCTATTGATTTTGAGAATTCAGCCCATGTCCCCTGTCCACGCGGCCATGTCATCGCTGCACGTATCACCAGTGAGAATCCTGATGAGGCAAGTGTTTTAAATTCTGTAGTTACTGACCACACTCTGATAACCGTAGGTTTTACACCTGGGTTCAATCCCTGCTCCTGAAAATTTCAGCAGCAAATTTAAGAGATTCTTCCCTTACCTTACTTAGCTGATGGTTCTGTAGACTCTGGTTAGACACAGCCTAAACTTATTTGTGTATATATGATGTTGCAGCACAAATAGGTGCTCTAGCCTTCAGAACTCTAATTACTTCCCTAATTCTGGATTATTTACTTTTTCTTTAGGATGTATAGCAATGTCTGTCTTTCTTTACAGGGATTTAAACCCAGTTCTGGTACAGTTCAGGAACTGAATTTCCGCAGCAATAAGAATGTCTGGGGCTATTTCAGTGTTGCTGCTGCAGGAGGGCTTCATGAGTTTGCCGATTCTCAATTTGGTCACTGCTTCTCTTGGGGAGAAAATCGTGAAGAAGCCATCTCGTAAGTAGTCAGAAAAGTGGTAGAACCTTGGAAATGGCTTGGTTTTGTCGTCTTTGATCCAAAGTGCCATGGATAAAGCAAGACTCCTTACTTCTAGGAGTTTTAAGAGAAGTTTCCCTCTCTTTACCTTGTTTACCACATCATGGTCAGGCTTCTCATCCTGTCTTGGTTTGCAGTTCCACTGTGTTGCGCCTACATTTCTACACTTTTTGCTTACTTCTCTTTATTTTTTTCCTTTCTGTTTCATTCTTGCCTTGTATACCTGCTGCTGGAGTATGATATAGCTACCATTGTGTTGAAGTCCCTCTTTGAAAGCATTCAAGTGGAAGGCTTCTAACAGGAAAAACATTGGTACCTTGTTATGCTAATGCCTTATAATGGTTTATAAACCATTGAGTGTCCTTATGTGGTGTGGAACGTTAAAGCATCCGGTCATAAGACAGGACTGTCTGACCTGTCATCCATGCCATTTTTCATCCAGAGCCTTTCCTCTGTTCCATTCTGGGTGGGATGGAGACCACGTCTGTCTGTCTTATGTACACTTTTGATGTCTGGTGGGTGCCTAGATGACGATAACATTGGGAACTCCTGATCTCATAGCTGGTGCTGGCTGAGCTGCTCTTGTTCACACCAGCAGCAGATTGAAGAAAATCAATATTCTTTCATTCCCAAACATGTCATATAGGATCTTGCTCCAGTGCACATGCTCTTCTGCTATTACCTTCAGACTGTTCTTTCCCAACAGCTCATGGGGAACTATCTAGAGTTACCAGCTTGCACATTACTGTTAGTATGGGATAGATAATCGGTATTCTTTTCTCTTCCAGAAACATGGTAGTGGCTTTGAAGGAGCTGTCCATCCGAGGGGATTTCCGAACCACTGTTGAGTACTTGATTAAACTGTTGGAAACAGAAAGCTTCCAGCAGAACCGCATTGACACTGGCTGGTTGGATCGGCTTATTGCTGAGAAAGTTCAGGTGCAGCTGCTTGCTTTACAGGACTACAAATTGGAGTGAGGAGGGGAAGCGGGGGGGGGAGTGGGCAAGCTTGGTGCATGCTGGTTGCAAGAGGACAAGGATTTAGGAGTGGTTAATTTCCACTTACCACTTTATGAACAAATGCTTTCACTGGCCTTAATTCTTATTTATATCAAAATCCCAGGTCATCCCTGTCAGGGAAAGGTGGTCTTAAAGTTGGCCAGAAAAGCATCTTAGTGTACGTGTGAATTAAGGCTGGTATTTTGGTTTGCAGTTTGGGACAGATGATAGTGGAAATATAGGTGGAGCCTCAAGATTTGATCCAGGAAGAAAAAAAATGTGGTTTTCTTTTAAGGAGTTACAGAGGTAATTGCTTTTATATAGTGTTTGCATGGAAGCTACACCAACTTAATTTTAAAGAGAGATTGGCTGTGAACCAAAAATAGAGCTGAGACTGTTGCTAAAGGAGATGTAACTGTGTTATGTACCCTTCCTTTCTAGGCTGAAAGGCCTGATACCATGCTGGGAGTGGTGTGTGGAGCTCTGCATGTGGCTGATGTGAGCTTCCGAAACAGTGTCTCAAACTTCCTCCACTCTCTAGAAAGGTAAAATTGCAAGCTGGTCTGGTAGATAGCTGATAAGCAGATAGTGCATCTCCCCAAAATATCCCCTGCTGTTTGCACAGGTTGGTTTGGTTTCTGGCAGTTTTGGCAGAAGCTCCAAGAAATGGCTCAGGAATGTGGAGTTCTTTGTCTTTGTGCTGCTAGGGCAACATTAGGAGTCTTGAATCACCAGATATTGTCTTCCTCCTGTTTTGAGGATTGATATAATTTTCCAGATTTGACATAATTTTCCAAATCGAAAGTTTCCCACTAGTACTTAGGAAACCCTCTCTGTTCCAGCTAGCTTTGAAGTAGAGCAGGCGCTGTAGGGAAACTAGTCATAACACTCTGTCAGGCTAAACCTGGTGTGATCCAGGCGGGTCTGGTCTTAACAGAGTTCTTCCTCTCAGTGTCCTGTTGGTGAGTCCATATGCATTATCCCTGTGTTAAGTCATGCTACATGTTCTGTAATTCAGGCTGTGATGCTCCTTTTGCAGACTCTTCTCTAAGGCAAAAGTGGGTGAATGGAAAGGAGAGTAAAGGTGGTCTGTGTGGCTGGAGAGAGATGGGCTGGTTTTGTCAAACTGATATGTGTCTCTCCTAAGAAGAGACGGTTTAAAAGCCTACTACTATCTCTCTGCTAGTGTTTTCCAAATTCTTGCATGCATCTTTGAACCTGCTTGGGCCCCTGATAGCCATTTGGTGTCTTCTGGAAGACCAGTTTTGTTTTGTACTTCTCTTTCAAGGGGCCAAGTCCTGCCTGCTCATACTCTGCTAAACACTGTGGATGTAGAACTCATCTATGAAGGACGGAAGTATGTGCTGAAGGTACGATGCGCAGTGTGGAAACCCATCCTCTTGCCACATTTAGTTGGAAATATTTGTGTGTTGTTCTGGCTTAATCTTTGTAATACATGTAATTATTGGAATTAAATCTGTGCAGGGTTTATTTTCTCTGCTTTAGTGGGATTAAGAAATCAGTACAATCTCCCTTATGATAATACCCCATCACATCTTTCCATTGCAATGTCTCTGTGTATCTCTGTAAACATTTTAACCTTTTGGGGTCAAGAAATGCTCTGCATAGGGTGAAGAATACTGTTATAGGCAAAGACTACTGCGTGTTGGTTGACCAAAACTTTCAACTGATGTTTCTGAGTATGTAGATCTACTCTGTTGCATGTTTGAGCCAAGTTTCATCAGCATGACAGAATTTGTAGCAATTTTTCCCTTTAGTGTTGCTTTTTCTTTGCTGTGTGCAAAAAACAATATTAGAAATCCTGTTTAAAGGTTGCAAAACTAAGCATAGAAAAGTTAAGAAATACTAGACTTAAGATTGCCTGTGCAGTCTTAATTAGCTTCCTCAGGCAAATTTATTATGGTGAAGTTTTTAATGACATGACCATATACTGTTTTTTGCAGCTATAAGTATTCTGCACCCCTGCACCTCCATGATTTTGTCTTGGCCCCCCTTTGATGAGAAACAGAGAGGCACTGAACAGCAGCTAAAGTATGCTTTAAGTGATTTACCCAGCTTCAGCTAGGAACGCTGTGGCAGAGACTGTAATAGGATCCCCTTTTCCAGGGAGAACTTTAGCTGCTTCTTCCCCCCCGCCCCCCACAATTATCTCATTCATTATGCAATTTTAGTACATGACTGTGACTTGTACGTAGATCGGGGTGAAGAAATGGTATATGATTGCATAATCAAACCTGTATAATTAATGCATAAGTGTGAGAGTATTAAATCAACATTCATGGACAGCATTAGTTCTGGCATCTCTTGACTGCTATATGCTTGGCTTTGTGATCCCAAATTTCTCTACAATGTTTTTTTTTTTCCATCTAACATGAGAACAAATTGCTCTGTTCCCCTTCTTTAATTCCCACTGTTGCGGTGCTTGGAAAACTGTGTATGTTGTGGCAACCCAGGCACTATCAGTGCTGTGTTTATTTCATGTGATATGTACCATTCTTGTGGATCTGCAGGTGACGCGACAGTCTCCCAATTCCTATGTGGTCATCATGAACAGCTCTTGTGTGGAAGTTGACGTGCACCGGCTGAGTGATGGAGGACTGCTCCTATCTTATGATGGGAGCAGCTATACTACCTACATGAAAGAAGAAGTGGACAGGTAGCAACCTGTAAAAATTAATGTTTAACATTTACATGCAAGTCAAAACTAGGTGTACATGTAACTTTATGCTTCCCAAAGATCAACTGGGAAGGGAATTCTCTCCTAGGAAGAGGTTACTA
>WAAD01021036.1:14355-181724 GCA_013389945.1 Fregata magnificens | reverse complement strand
GAGGTATTATGGATGAGTTTAAAGGAAAAAGTTGCCTTCACCTGAAGATCGGATCTTGGCTACTGTTAGAAGATCTGAATGTGTACCAGTGTGGAGTCCATATTCTCCTGCTGGTTCTTTAAAAGTGCCCTTTTGGATTATAAAAACAAAAAACAGAACATGAAAATCTTTAAAATCCTTGAAATGCCACAGCCGCCTTAGAAATAGATACAAGATTTACTATTTCAGTGCATTCCCTCAAAATTCCCTGCAGGGATCATAGCCATAAGGTCAGTAAATCTCCAGCTTCTGGAATGTGAACCACTGCCCCCTCTGCTGGTTTCTTTTCTGTGACAAAGGTAACGCATCTGGGCAGGAGTACAAAGAGAGTTTGGGTAACTTTGTGGGTTGGAAAATGCTATAAAATCTCACCCTTTCTGTCTGCTACATGGGTGCATCCTGCTCTTTTCAGCTTTTCTCTGTATACGAGAGAATTTTGCATGAGGTGGGCAGTTTGGTGAATGTATTGTGTGTTATGTATGGCAAGTGTAATCTCCACTAACGTCAGTTTTTGTTGTTATGAAATCTTGAACTTCATTGATTCTGGTTCTGACAGTGAGTGATACCTGTTGGTAGAGAAGAAGCACAAAAGTAACATACATACAACCTTGCTAAGGGCTATTCTATGTGTTTTCTGATCCCTGGCTTCCATAGTCCTGTTTTGATATGATTAATCTTAACTTTCATATGGAGGGCCATACCGTTCAGCTCAGAAGAGCTGGTTGAGGTGGTTTTGTTTAGTTTTGTTTTGAAGTAGAATAGGGAAAGAAGGAATGGATTTTTCCCTTCCCGTGCTTTCCACAAGAAATTCTGTTGCAGTGATTTGTCCCGTTCTTTCCTAGGTATCGCATCACTATAGGTAACAAGACCTGTGTGTTTGAAAAGGAGAATGATCCCTCCATTCTGCGCTCACCTTCGGCTGGGAAGCTTATCCAGTATGTGGTGGAGGATGGGGGACACGTGTTTGCAGGCCAGTGCTTTGCAGAAATAGAGGTAAAAGAGTCTCAAAGAACTGACTTGGCTGCAGATGCTGAATCTGCCCAGGCAGAAGCTGGGGGGAAAAAAAGTTGAATGCTTTGGAACTGGGAATTGAGTGTGAGGGATAATTCACAGTATTTCCTTTCCAAATTTTGTCTGTGTTTTAACCTGGACTAATGCAGGAATCAGCAGTGTGAGTGATGGGGTGGGGAAGAAATTACTTAACAGCTGAAATTTGAGTGTTAATGACTGTATACCAAGTGCTAAGCAAAATTTCTCAGCACTGAGACCATGGTTATCATCTTGTTGTGATACCAAGGGAGAGTGGGATCCACGTGTACTATGTTTTCTAGCTGTGGTGAAGAAGGCTTTCTACTTGTAGACCACTACTTAGTACTAACACAGACTCAGAAGCAGAGTTATATGCCAGGAATAAGTAAAAAATTAAGACTTCTCTGATTACCTGATCATTTATCAGGTTGATCGGATGAGTTAATAACGAGTTCTCCCTTGGAACTTACTTAACTCTTAGAGAGGAGGAGGATGAACAATTTCTGCATCACTGTGAGGAAAGCATGAGAGGTTGTGTAGGAGTGCATGGCTCAAAACAGATTGAGGGAGAGAAGGGTGTGTGTTGACAGAGGGGCAATTAAACCAGCTGGGGACAATGTGTAGGAGAAAAATATCAAGCCAGAGATCCAGATATTTTATGTAAGTGCTTTTACACTGTAACAGAGCCATGGTTAAGAAGGAACCACCTACTCAATTCCTGTGTTCCCAGTTGTGGTGTATAGTAGAGCAATGGTAAAACTAGACTGTCTCCCCCCATACCCAACCCTTCTGCTCCAAAGGCAAGAGCTTCCATGGTTGATCTAAGGAATCATCTCTGTTTGTGAAGAGCGGTCTGAGACCCGTGACCTCTAGAAAGTAATCCTAGTTCCTTCTGCTAAAAGTGAATGCGTTGCTGTAGTTTTTGAGAGTGGGTCTCCCACTTCTAGCCTTTAGAGTGCAGCAGCTGCAGCAGTAAGTTGTATCTGCTTTGTTCATTGTGTTGAATGTGGAACCTTCTTGAGTACCTGTTGGTCCAAGCAGTGTGGAACAGGTGATGTTCCTGAGGATGGCTTCCTACTATACTAATTTGTGGCCAGTTATTTTGTTCTACCATTCACTTTAGTGTCTGGAGTTTCGTTCCCAATGTGTGTGCCTTTAAACCTTTGAGAAAGCCTGAACGCAAAAGGTGTTCATGCAGGTCAGTTTGTCTGTGGTGGGACGTTGGCTGCTGGCTCACAAAACTAGAACCGTTTGGGGAACATGGAAGCTGAGTGTGTAACCTGTTTTCCTTGCTGCAGGTAATGAAAATGGTGATGACGCTAACAGCAGGAGAATCAGGCTGTATCCACTATGTCAAACGCCCAGGGGCAGTCTTGGATCCAGGCTGTGTGATTGCCAAGCTCCAGCTGGATGATCCCAGCAGGGTTCAGCAGGTGAGAAGTTGCAGGAAGCACAGATGTTTGTTGTGTTTTTAGCAGGGGAGTGATGTTGAGAGTGGTACGACATGGTGCGGTGTACTGAACCAATTTCAGATTTGTGCATTGTACTGGAATTGTCACTTTACCATTTATTTGTCTCAGATGAGGACTAGGACTCAGATTATTGTCTCTTTCTCTGATTCAGGCTAAGCTTATGTACCATTCTTGTTCTCTTCTTACCCCAGTACTATTGTGGGTACATAGCTGTCTAGGATATTGGAGGTTGGCCAGATTTTTCTATCTGCTTTATTCCTCTGCAAGTTTATTTAACTTCCTTTAATCACGTATTCTTCTTTAAGTGACCCTCCTTGGGGTTATGGGAGTTGATATCCCAACTCCAGGAGTGTTGGGCCCTGTGAAATCAATTGTAGCAAATCTGGAAATACAAAAAAAGAGCCCAGGACATAGATCTTTTTTAAGGTGAAAGGCAAAGAGAGATATTCATTTAGGGATGGTCAGCTGGGATGTAGCTGGTGGCGGTGTTGCTTTTAGCAATAGCTAGTTGAAAATTGTGAGAGGTTGTTGCGCAGGGGGTGGAAAGTGATTGTCAGCACCAAACTGTTGGCTTTCCCCTATGCTTTTCTTTGAGATTTTTGGTCATCCTGGATCTAAACAATGAGATCAACTGTAATGTATTTGGGAGAGAGGCTGGAAGCTTATTTTGTGGGTGTACACAACATAGAACTGTTGGAGATCCAGCTCATAACTTTTCTGTCTCTCAACCAAGTGCATTTTCCACCCTGGGAATTCTTCCAAGTTAAATCTGAGCCTGCAGTCGAGGGTAACTGGATGTTACCACCATGGCTTATGCCATACAGGAGGGTTAGTGACACTGTGCTGTTCATTGTGTTTCCAGGCTGAACTGCACACGGGTACCTTGCCGCAGATCCAGAGCACAGCACTTCGAGGCGAGAAACTCCATCGCATCTTCCATTATGTCCTAGATAACCTGGTCAATGTGATGAATGGATACTGCCTGCCAGAGCCCTACTTCAGCAGCAAGGTACTGGTTACTTCTTGTTTCAGAGCAAGAGCACAAATATTCTTTCAGTTCAAGGTAAGGCTGGCCAATTTGCACATCACAGCCAGAGGACCAAGAGTCAGGGCAGTACTACCCTGCTAGTGCCAGCTCGATTTGGTTTTTTTTCTTAGACTTCCTTATAGTCAGTCTCACCAGGGAGTAAGATGGGAGAGTCCCATCTGTGGCACCAAAACAAAGACAAAGACAAGGGGTTGAGCTTGATCTTTACTGCTTGTGGCTGCAGCCTTGTACATGGGAGCTGCATGCATAGCCAGCTGTGGTAGAAGTCCTAGAGGGAGCAGGAAAGAAGGTGGATGAATCTGAGTCAGCTGTTGGCGTAAGGTAGCACAGCAGCTTTGTCATCTACCGCAGTTCTCTCTTTTAGTCCCTGGACTAGCTGTGTGATAAAACAGTATTGAAGAAGACCTCAATGAAAAGCCTTTCCTTTTCTCCCTTCTTGCTGCTTATTCTTTTCTTTATGCTTGTCTTTACACTGACTTGTCTCTCTCTAGGTGAAAGGCTGGGTTGAGCGACTAATGAAGACACTGAGAGATCCATCTTTGCCTCTGCTGGAACTTCAGGACATCATGACTAGTGTTTCTGGACGGATCCCCCCCAATGTAGAGAAGTCTATCAAGAAGGAGATGGCCCAGTATGCCAGCAACATCACATCAGTCCTTTGCCAGTTTCCCAGCCAACAGGTGATCAACCACAGTTATACAGACGAAAAAAAAATGGTTTGCATTGGGGCAGACAGAGAGAGAAAGTTCCTTTAAATTATCTGGAGGTTAGTTGGACCTGAAAGGTGCGTCTGAACATGGGATCTTCATGGTGAAAGATACTACCTGTATCACTTGAGCTTAAAGGCTTGCCTCCTTTACCTGTGCTGCAGGGTATGTGTTCTCTGCTCAGTATAGCTTTAAACAGGTAGTTTGGAAGCAGTTTAATCATATCAGTGGCCTTGTGGGCATTTATTTATTTGCTTTTTGCCTGGTACATATGCTGCAGTGCAATTTGTAGTATCAACGTAACCTTAAAAAAGAGTGATTGCAACTAAGGGAGGCCTGATCAGGCAATGAGATGTTGGAAGATGATTTCTCCAGTATACAATATTGTGCATTGATTTTTTGTATCATTGTCAGGTCCTTAACTTCCTTAGCGGTTTAAGGCTTTGGCCTTTGCTGGAGTCTGCTGGAGCTCTGGTCTGGTCTGCCTGGAAGTTCTCAGCTTCTCTGCTGGTTGTTCCGCCAGGTCGTCCTATCCAGGACTGGGACTGGCATGTGATTGCTCTCTTTCAGATTGCCAATATCTTGGATAGCCATGCAGCCACCCTGAACCGCAAATCAGAGCGTGAGGTCTTCTTCATGAACACTCAGAGCATTGTGCAGCTTGTACAGAGGTGAGCCATTTTCAGGGGTGCCCCCTAACTTTGTTCTTGGTTTTGGTTTTTTTTTGTTGGTTTTTTTTTTTTTTTTTTTCCTGCTGCTTGAAAGACCTGAACCTGCTTGTCTTTATTCAAATAGTTTTATTACACTCAGAGTCTAAATCACTAGGAATAAGCCTGCAGAGTTCCCTCAGGGAGGTCAACAGTGAGGAGTCCATGTGTGTGTGGCTCCTGGCTGCCTGTGTGAAGCACACATACAGATTCTTCCTCTTTTTCTCCTTGCCATATGAAAGAAAGATTCAACTTCAGTCCTGACGCTGATCACGTCTTGGCCATTTCATCAAGCCACTGCTGTATGTTATGCCTTTCAGTGTCTAGAGTTTTGAGTATTTTTAGAAGAAAAAGGACGTTTTGATGCAAAACATGAGCCATGCTACCCCACAGCAGTAATGGCAGAGGTTATCTATTCACACAAGAGTTGGGGTTTTCAGAACCAGGTACGCTTCTTTCCATAAGCAAACAGGCTTATTGTGCCACTCGTGTTGAGTGTTATTCAGTTGCAGGTCTTCAGAAGGAGGGCTGTGCCAGTCTCACTCAGTGCTAGGTTTGACATATTTGCTTCTGCAGGTACCGGAGTGGTATTCGGGGTCACATGAAAGCAGTGGTGATGGATCTGCTCCGTCAGTATCTGAAGGTGGAGACTCAGTTTCAGCATGGTGAGTCTCTAAGCACGTCAAGGATTTGATTTCTGAAAGAACCACATTTGGTCCCAGAAGGTCCACATGAACCCCCTTCAAGAAAGATTACCCTGACTTTATGGTGAGGCTGAGCTACACAGGTTTTCTTTTAAAGGTCTGCCAGTCAGATCCTGTGTTTCGTAGAGGAGCTTATGTCCAGCCAGTCTGTGTGGTCTATGCTTGTTCAGGATCAGAGATGAAGCAGTTCTCCTTTGCATTCTCTCACTGACTCTGTCAGCGGTGGCCCTCATCTGGAGAGTTTCTCCAGTTGGGTATTCCGCATGTAGAAGCTTCATATTAGAAGCTTGATTTTTATTTCCTGATTTCTGAGCATCTGCAGAAAAGTTAGAATCAGAAAAACTGTTTAAATTCACCATGCTATTTAGTTCTATCTTGCCTGTTTATTAAATTCTATAGTAAGAAAATCAGTGCAGTAAAAAAAATAAAAAGGTCGCTGAGTTATTTCCACCTGCGGTAAAATACCAGGAAGCTGTTTGCTGTGCATAAGAACAAACCTCAAACCTCAGCCTGAAACTGAGAATTGAAATAAATGCATTGCACTGCTGTATCCAGGCACAAGGTGGCAGTGGAGCACTAGCTAATTTTGAGGCTCTGGCTCTTAGAGGTAGTTCAGATTCTGCTCTACTTTTTCTTTTGTCCTGCTCCAATACCTGCACCAGCCTAATGGTACTGCGGATTCATTTCCACTTCAGTTTGCTGGTAGTAGAGGATGGTGCAAGTCTTTTTGCTGTTATTTTATTTTGGTTGTCATTTGAATGAAAGGCTGAGCTCACCATTCCTCTCTTCGTATTGCTCACAAAGGAGGTATTTGGTATTGGAACTGTTTTAATAAGAGTAGGATGTTTAAATTAAAGTTTGCAGTTGAGGGGGTGGTGGTGGGAGGAATGCTTCCTTCCCAGAATTGATTGTGTGGACGATGCAAAGTAGACTCTCAAAACATATATGTAGAAAATAAAGACACATCTAGTAACTTGTATTCCTTGACACAGAGGTGTGGAGACAGGAAAAAATGTGCATTTCTGATTGCAGGTCACTATGACAAGTGTGTCTTTACCCTTCGGGAAGAGAATAAAAGTGATATGAATGCTGTATTGAACTACATCTTCTCACATGCTCAGGTCACCAAGAAGAACCTGCTTGTTACAATGCTCATTGTAAGTTGTCTGTTGGTGCTCTAGAAATTTGCTGCTTCTTGTAGTTGTATGTTTGATACTTTGAAAGGTACTGAATTGACAGCTCTCATCCTTAAAGATGCAAGCCTTCTAGCTACAGAAGCAGTGGCAGCAGTGTGGAGTTTCTTCATGTGTTCTTAGGGCACATAAGCCATGCATTAGAGGAGACCCAGAACATACTGTTCAGCGGAGTGTCTGTGCACCTTCTGGTTCATGACTGTCCTGCATTGATTGCCTATCAGAGTGCAATGAAGGCTAATTATGCAAGTGATTTGTGAGCATCTGTGGGGAGATAAGAATGCAGACTTAACTCTTACATTGGGAGGATGCTAGCGGCTAACTTTCAGACACTGGGCTGTGACTTTAGACTTGGTTTAGTTTGCTGCTTCATCTTCAGGGGTCTCAGAGAGGTCTTGTCTTTATATAGCTCATGGTACTCAAACTGGAGTTGCTTGAAAAGCAAAGCAATATGCTACTAGCACAAAAAGCAGGTGATTTTTTTGGGGGTAATAATTCTGTAATTGCAACATTTTTATGGTCCTTCATTCCTAATGAGGGTGACTTCCTGGTAGTGAATGGCATTAGCCAGCCCATATGGAGGCCCTTGGGGGTTTCACGTGCTGTTCCTTGATGAGCCATCGTTTGGTCTTACAGGTTTGGCAGTGGCTTTCTTAGCTTCTTCCTGGTTATAGTCTCAGAAAGTCTTATCTCAGGTCTACAGTGGTGCTTTCGGACCGGCTGTGCTCTAGGCTGCCTGATGGAATCTGACTAGGACTCAATATCTCAGCAGATATTGAGATACTCCAGATCAGGCCTCTGACCCTTGGGATGGTGTGCGGCTGCCCAGGGGCCTTGCAAAGGGATGGGGAATCTCCTGGGACTGGAATTCCTCTTGGACAGACATAGATTCCACCCTAGAAACACAAATGAATCCTCATGCCAGGACCTGCCATCACCTTCTCATGTTCTGGCTTGTTACTCCATGAAAAATCTCAGTTGTCATTAACTTCAGTCCCACTCTAATGGGTAAAACTCTCAGTAAATTACATTCCCAGGAAAAATAACAACAATTGAGTCCTGTCTCTTTTTCCCTGTTTCCTAAAAAGCCTCAGAAAATCCTTGTCCCACATAATGCTTTGAAGCAGAATGAATGCCCACNCCCCCTTTTTTTTTTAAACAAACATAATGTGGTCTGTTACTGCCAAAAATATGTCCGAAGTAGCCATCCACAAAATAACTCTCAAAAGCAGAAAAAAAGTCATAATTGTCCTAGACTGAGGCTGGGTTTCTTAAATTCTAATTTGTAAGATGTAAGGACCCTGCCATTCTTTCTTTCTGGCTCTCCTTTTTTCCCTTTTTTTTTTTTCCCCTTTCCCTTTTTGGTGTGTGGTGTGATTGTAAGTAACGCTTGCCTTAAGAATCTCATTATTTGAACACGGAGCCATATTTCCTCTGAGAATTCTGGAGTAGCTTTGAGCCGGGGCTGTTCATTTCTCAAGTAATCATGCTGGTGTGATGGAGAGAGAAAATGGCAGCTGTTCGCAGCTCAGGCCTTCAATTTTCTTCAGAGTCCAGTCACTCAAGTGTGTAATTACACGGGGGTGCCGGGGAGGCGTTAGGCCTTGTCAAAGAGCTGGTTTGAGGCTTTGCTCGCTGCCTTTGCCAATCAGTGCAGGCAAAAGCCAGTGCAGCACCAGCTACCTGCTTTATTTTGTTGTTGTCATCCTGATTATTTCTTGCTAAAATGGGACTGAAACTTTTTGTCTAGTTTTTCACCTCCCTGCAAGCCGTGTCTTGGACGCAGAGCCCTGCTGTGTCTTCACGTTGGCCAGCACAATGTCTGTCTGAGGGAGTGAGGGGCGGGCTGGGAGATAGGGAACGCAGAGAAACATCAGAAGAGTTTTCCTTTTGCCTTCCTGTGTAGTCATTCTTCCCACCACTGTTATTTCTACTCGAGTAAAGGCCGACATCCCAGTTTGCTACAACCTAAAACATACCGGAGAGACCATGCTGCACGTGGTGGAAGAACAGCCGGGTAGCTAGCCGGTGATCCGAGTGCCATTTGTATGGTCTCTGCCAGCGCGGTGTCCAAGGCCTTGCAAACGGGCGTCTGCCCTCACACGAACGCTGTGTCGCAGGGACTTCTCATGGGGTAACGGGGGCTCAGGAGGGGCGACGTGCCTTTGGTCGCAGTGTCATCTATTGCACAGCTAGGGATTACCATCTGCTGAGTTACAGGTCACGCCGTTAACCAAAAGACCGTCATTCCTCTTTCTTCTGACTCACATTACGCTTCATGTCTGAGGGACCCCGTGGCACATTTGGTGTAATCATGGTGAAGGCTGTGGCATTTTATGGGTTGCCAAGCTATTTATGTGGGATGGTTTAAGTTTGTCCTCCAAGGGCAAATGTCATGTCAAAATACCTTGATGCTTATGTTGCTGTTATTGATATATCCCTAGGAATCCATTATTAACAAGGGGCTCTGAGGATGGTTTTAGTAATAGTGTTATGCTGCCATCATTCACCTTTTTTAGCTAGCAGGCGTTTAAGGCAAGATGGGAACTACTTCATCCTTCATATATTTGTTGAAATATAGTGTGATTTGAAGTTGTATCTTCATTTTATGTACTTAACTGACTGTTGTATGCACATCCTAGCCTTAACTGGACAGAATCGCTTGTGGCATGGCAGATGTCCTGTGTCCTATCAGTTTTCTGTTACCTTGAGCAGTAACGTTACAGCACCCTGTATTTCAAAGACGGCGAAGGCAGCTCTTGAATTATTCACTGTGAATTCACACAGTGACCTGGAGTGGATAAATTTACAGAACTTTCTTTGGGAACAATCTTTGTTTGCTGGCCCAAGGCTGATTAGTAGGGGACAACAAAGAGTTAGTAGCTTAGATTTTTTTTAATAAGAGTGATTTGACTGTGTTCTCTCTCCCTGAGACATGTATGCCATCATTCCTAGAGATGGTATCATGCTTGGGTGGGGTCAGAGAGAAAGGGGTCAAGAGCAATGTGGGGGAAAAGCTATTTACCTTTGGAATTGCATGTAGTATGAGCTGTTACTTGTTAGTCAGTCTATGGCACTTGCATTATTTGTTTTTTGTTTTTTCCTTTATTTTGCCTGGCAGGCGTATCAATCTAACCTGCTGTGCAGAGGTTTCCCTTTTTCCCTTTCTATTTCTTGGATCTTCAAAGGGCCTTTTGTGGACTGTATGTGTTTAAAATATCTTAAAACTGTAAGGCATCAGCTCTCTTTCCTGGTGCAAATCCTTGTTTCATCTCACATTTTCCTCCTATGATTCATTTACCAAGAGAAAAGCTGTTAAGTGCTGTATAAAAGAAACACATTAGAGGCTCCTAGAGGGTTTCCAGCTTCCGGAGTGGGAGGGAAGAGGCTCACAACCCAGTGTGAGTAGTTGAAGGCTGTGGGATTATTAATGAGAATTGAAACTATTTTTGGAAGAAAGTGTGCATGAGAGTGCACGTCCTCTGTTCAGAAAACAAAACAGATTAGTCTTTACTGTTTCTGGTTTTTTGAATGGCTGAATCCAAAAGAGTTTTGAAACAGCATTAACACTGAAAATTATGCTGTTCAATTTTATTGTTTTATCCAGCCAATTTAGACAGTAAAGTAAGCTGGTGAACTTCTTCAGAACCAGGATTCTCTGACTGGAAGAAATATTATGGAGTCAGTCCTGTACTGTGGCAGGAAACGCATTATATCATTTATGGTTTTAGTTAGCTTTGCTTAGCCTTGTTAGAGGAATGACAGGATCTGGTGTTGCTGAAGCTGTACAAAGTGTGTAGTTGGTTTGTGGTTGTGGGGGTTTTTTTTGTTTTGAGGTGTTTTTATAAGTGGACTTCAGGAGGTTCTCCCAGCAGTTAAACTCTTTCTGTTTGGTCACCTTTCACAGTGAAATCTTTGCATGCTACACAAGGCATTTCGCTACAATTAAATGCTCTTTGAATTTTGTATTGCTGCTAGGGGAGAATTCTGGTACAAAGCTGAAATTGGGTAATGGGAAAATGTTTTACTTGAGTCTCTTTGACAAGTCAGTATTTCTCATGTGTTTGGATGCCAAAACACATGCTACAAATAAGAAAATGGGTGGTGGTGCCAGTCCCTTCTTTTCTCTGTAGCTTTATTTATACGTGTAAAATTATCGAAAGCCTAATACTTGTACCCTTGTCAGCAGAGAATTACAGAATAATTTAGATAGGGACCTCTAGAGGTGATGTGGTCCGGCACCTGAGTGCATGTGTGTATGTATTTCAGGTTTAAACTCCTTTGTAGGAGGACGGAAGATGGTTTTCCTCTGTTGTAAACATTTTCAGTTCTCTTTATTTTTAGGACCAGCTATGTGGCCGTGACCCCACCTTGACAGATGAACTGATTAATATTCTGACAGAGCTGACCCAGCTCAGCAAGACAACCAACGCTAAAGTGGCCCTGCGAGCACGGCAGGTAAGGGAGCGTGTTTAGCAATCCAAGCTGATCCCTGCTAGAGACAGACGGTGCCATTGCTGATCAGATCAATATGGACTGCTCCCACTTGGAGCTTGCTCTTTTGGAAAGTCTGTATCTCTTCATGTTTATTTTGATTACTATGCAAATGTGAAGAGTAGATTACTGTGAGCAGAGCTTTAACAATGAAGTTAATTAACCAATGATTAACCATTGTGACAGTCTAACAAAGACAGCAGTGGATTCCCAATCACTGTAAAATTTGAAGTTAAGATTACATTCCTTTGTCCCTCCTCCTCCAAAAAGTTTTGTCTGGCTCAAATAGGAGTTAATTGAGAGTAGCCTATGGTTTGTGCGATAGAGGAAGTCAAAATACATGGTCACTGTGGTTCCTTCTGGCTTTATAATCTGTGAACCCAACAAGCACAGGCTGCCTGGAACGTGCAGGCAGCTGTACAGTAAACAGCCAGGACTTGCTGTCCGGGTTCATCAGCTACCTTAGAATTGCGAATCAGTGTGTGCAGAGAACAGGGAGAGAAATTTACACAAGAACCAGATGTTCTTTGCAACTGCTAAGGAATTATTGCAAAGAATTATGTTGGTCTTTTGCGGGGTTTCTTCCGGCTTTTGAGTTGCGTTTTGTCAATTTCTTTTTAACCTGAAAATAATTGGAAAAACTCTGGATACTGTCAATTCTGAGAGTCTAGCACAGACAGTAATTTGAATGCTGGGTATCCATCTGGGTATTATTGTGAGCTTCCTCTTTAGCAGTTAGTCTGTAGCCAGGAAGGAGTGAGAGGGCATAATCGTTTCACGGTAATGCTAACCCTGTAGTCTGATCACTCCTCTCACTCTACAGTCCCTATCTCCATTCTAAAAGTCTTCAGCAGGAAAGCTGACACTTTGGGGATCTCTCCTTTTATTTCAGAGCTTGACTGTTGAAAATGAATGGGGTGTTTGAAGCTGCTCAGTGACCTTATGTTTCCTTCAGGATTGTATTTGTGTCCTTGAACCATTCAGTTATTGAACCTCTCAGCAGCATGCTGGGGATGGTGCTGCAGTCCTTGTATATGTCTTTATGTTGCTCTTTCACTTCATTTTCCTCTGCAAGCTGCTTCCCCTTCCTATCTCTCTATCCTTCATGTTGGGCATTTAATACCTGGCACCAGTGTCTCTTGCTTCCTCTGCTCGGAAGCTGTGAAAGGCGGTCTCCGTTGCTGGCCTCCCCACAGCTGCTGCCTGCCAGATCTGCTTTCCAATTAACAGCCGGTCAGGCAATCCCCAGGACTAGCAGCTCTGCAGTGTTAAATCACATGCACTGATGGAACTTGATTGAAGCTGTTCCTTTTCTCCATGGGGAATTGCCAATAATACAAACTGAGCAGATACACAAATGAGGCTGGGGAGGGGAGAGAGTTTGCAGCATCACCCAGGTGCCACGGAATTCACAGGAGAAACCAGTCGGCTCTTCTGGGATGGAGCAGACTATCGCTGCCTTGGAGGCAACAGCCTCCTGCCAATGGCACAGCATAGCTCCTTTCACTGACACTCCTTGTGTTTGCTGTTTACCAGGTTCTCATTGCTTCCCATTTACCATCCTATGAGCTGCGTCATAACCAGGTGGAGTCCATCTTCCTGTCCGCTATTGACATGTATGGACACCAGTTCTGCATTGAGAACCTGCAGGTATCTACCAAACTTCTCTCCTTGTTTCCCTGCTTTCTTCTCACCGATCTTAATGTTTCTGAATTAAACCTCACCTGTACTCCCAAGGTCCTTGTGGCTTTAAGTTGTATTGTTCTGGTTTCTAGCTTCCCCCTCATTTTTGTCTTCGTTCCTACACTGATATCAGAATGACTTCATCGCAGTCTACACTTTCCTCAAGGCGGGGCAGCAGAAGGGGAGGTGCTGATCTCCTTTCTCTGGCGATCAGCGATAGGACATGAGGAAATGGGATGAAGCTGTGTCTGGGGAAGTTCATATTGGACATCAGGAAAAGGTTCTTCACTGAGAGGGTGGTCGGTCACTGGAACAGGCTCCCCAGGGAAGTGGTCACGGCACCAAGCCTGTCAAGAGTTCAAGGAGCGTCTGGACGACACTCCTAGTCATATGGTTTAGTTTCAGGTAGTCCTGCGAGGAGCAGGGAGTTGGACTCGACGATCCTTATGAGTCCCTTCCAACTTGAGATATTCTATGATTCTATGATTTAACATCAAAAGGTCATAATCCTTGATGAACAACAGGAAAAGCATGGAAATCAGAACTAGTCAGGCTTGATTTGGCGTTTTTGCTTTTTTGCCTCACCCTGTTTCTGAGACAGGCGGTTCTCTTTTAAAACTCTGCTTACTGTCATCTCTCCTAGAAACTCATTTTGTCTGAGACATCCATCTTTGATGTGCTACCCAACTTTTTCTACCACAGTAACCAGGTGGTAAGAATGGCAGCTTTGGAGGTAAGTTTATTCCCATTTAAAAAAAAAAAAAAAAAAAAAAAATTCTGTGTTTTTTGTTTTGGGGTTTTTTTTTGTTTGTTTTGAGCACTGTTACCCTGCAAGATTTAAGAGAGCTGCAGGTTGTGTGGAATCTGGCATACTTGGAGTCTGGCATTTAATAGCATTAATATTCATAATTGACTGAAATTTCAGATTCAAGTTATCTTCTTTGCTTGAAAAAGACTTAGGTGGTTGAAAGGATTGAAAGTGAAGCTGCTGTCAGAGAATGTGGTCAGCCTGCCCTGTGTAGCCTTGCGCTGATGGTTGTATCCTGCCAGACTGGCCTTCCTCAAAGAATAACTTTAAATTCTGATTGAATTAGAGTTCTATCTAGGTATCCATTTGAAGCTGTCTGGCTTTTAATACTTTTGAAATCTCTGGTGTATTATTTGTCATCTTTCTCTCTGCTTCCTTAGCACAGTTAAGCTGATTGAGTTTTTCTCTGACCAGGTATACGTTCGAAGGGCATATATTGCCTATGAGTTAAACAGTGTCCAGCATCGCCAGCTGAAGGATAACACTTGTGTGGTGGAGTTCCAGTTCATGCTACCTACCTCCCACCCGAACAGGTCAGAGAACGTGTTCAGCTGCCGCTGGAATCGGAGGTTTATGAAGGGCTACATCCTATCTTGGCAAAGAAAGCTTGCAGTAGAATTGGTGGAGAAAGGGAGAGTCCCAGTGCCTCAAATAAGCACAAATTATTTAAGATAAAACCCTACATTACACAGTTCCTTCTCCTAAGTTATTTAAAACCTGAGGAGCTGTGGGTAGTAGTTTCTGCAGTTTGGATTCATTTAAATATGGTAGCGTTTTCCTGTATTTTCTGATTTTTAAGTTCAGCTTGTGTAGTAACTTTCTTTTAGAACTCCCCTTCTAACTGAATCCCGAGCCTTCCAAAAGATACAATTCCAGACAGAATAATCAATTACTCAGAATTTTAATAAAGAACAGTCAAACAGTCTCTGTCCCCTTCCTGCAGCACTCCCCTGCCAGCCCTTTGTAACTGTGATTGGCTCTACTTTCAACCTGGCTTTACTGGATAAGGTGAAATCTTTTCTAGCATGTGTTTTTTTGACTGAGAAGACCAAGATGCATGTATGAATGGATTTTATATAGAAATGCTAGAGTTGGCATACCTTGGTTTTCAGTCAGTATTTTTCAGAATCTATTTCTCATGACTGCAACCAAAAGCATCAACTATTTGCTACCCTATCTTATAGAAGAAGGGTCGCATCTCCTAGTGTGTGCTAAGATCATTTAAAAAAAACCCAAACAAACAAACTTGATTATCAGAACTTCTTCAGCGTCTGTCAGGTTACTCAGGTTCCATGTTTTTTCATTTGCAACAGGAGCTCTGGAGGGTATTTTAGACAATATTTTATTTTTGTCCCAGGCAGGGGAGAGCGTGCTGGAGCCAAGAGGCGCAGTGAGTCTCCGTGGCCGCCGGGTGCCACTGTTGATCTGTGCTGGTTTGGCAGTATGGTACCAGTGCTATTTTTCTCCTTTGTTTCCAAACATCTTTTTCCTTATTTTATTTTTGGTGGGGCTGGGCAACAGGGTCCAGTCTCGCTTCATTGAGAATCCATCAGTACATTTTATGAAATGGTTTTCAGAATCTGGTTTGCTAGAAATGAATGACTGTCCTCCACAAGCAGCACAAAACACTCGTGATACAAATGGGACATGCATTTGGTCTCATCTGTTTCCTACATTTCTAGAATATTTGTAAATAATTGCATACTATTTTTAGTATCCCTTTATAATACTCTCCCCGCCCCATTCTTTCTCCATTTCTTCTGTTTGCTGCTCTCAGTTACCTCTGTTGGTTGGGGGTTGTTTGGCCTGCCCGTGCTGACCACTGCTTTATTACTGTGCAGAAGCTTAATTGGACAAGGTCATTTGGAAGAGGAGAACTGTTACCTGCTTGGGGAGCAGCTTCTTTGTCCTGAAATCTCCTCTTCCCTTTATGCTGAATTTGCTGGGGCAGTGTTCTGATGCTCAGTTCTGCTTCTCAGCCATCGGCACTGCTGATGGTTGACTGAAAATGCATCGCAGTCCTTGTGCAGAGGCAAGCAGGCTTGGGGGCAAAGTCACTGCTTGCATAGGCAAGTTCCTTTGAGTTGCACCTCCGTCTGTTCGTGATGAATTTGGCTCCTGTTGCTTGATGCAGCTTCTTGCAGTGTATACTTACTTGTGCAGCTATTGTGTGGCTGGGTGCTGAAGCACAGCCGGTAGCAGGATACCTAGGGTCTTAAATCAGCACTGAGTGTGTAGATTTAAGCTAGCTGTAAAGGCAGACCTTATGTCAAGCCCAAGACACAGAAATCTCAAAACTCTGACATTGTCTTGCTTAAGTCTTCTTTGTTGTTTTTGACCATGTTCTACGTCCATTGTATGTTTTTCTGTATCTTCTGCAGCATGAACTTTTAGACTGAAAAGCTAAAAATGCATTCCAAGGACAAACCCCAAAGCCAAAATATCCCAGCTGACCAAGCATAATGTCCTTTGAGGCTCTGCAGGGTTGGGCCGTGGTAAACCAGGAGTAGATACCAGAGAGCCCTTAAGAGAACATTCTCTTTTGGAGCTGGTGTTAGTTGTATGATGCCACACATTTTTCAGCACTTTGTCGGATATTTTTAAGCCCTGGTCCCTTTGTGTCTGATTTTGGTGAACGTTTAAGGGCCTGAATTTTACTGGAGCAAATATTCATGTAGAGAAAGTTACAAACTGATAATGGCTGCTGTATTTAAATTCTTTGTTATTGGTATTTAACCCCCCTATGCCTTTACTTAATTGTAACAGAAACAATCACAGTCACTACTTCTGATCTGACTAATCACGGCTAGGCACTCAGACTTTGTATTTTTGTCCACTGAATGATTGCCATCAACTACCCACAGGAAAGCTTTACACAGAGGCAGAGAGGAAAGAAAAACTGTTAAATCTCCTAACAAAGTCAGAGAAATGCGACCTGCTCCTGGTGGGTTTTGTGGGCAGAAACTGTTTTGGGAATTATTTGCTTAAATTAATAGAAAACATCCTGTTGTAAGAATCCCCACTGATCCCGACTGCAAGGGGAAGACATAGGGAGAAAAACTGCTTATAATTGAAACCATAGAGGGCTTTATAGATCAAAACCAGCATTCCTTATTGCCCGGTGCAAGGCAGATGAGGAGTACGGTGTAACCATCTGGTGCCTTTTGCAGTAAATGGAGTTTGCGGGCCCTCTCCAAGTAGAGGACATTGCAGTAATCCAATCTGGAGGAAGCGATACAAGGGTGTCTACGGGATGCTGATCGCTACATGCTGCAGCAGGGTACTGCAAACAAATGCTTATGTGCAGAGCCCCTTGCATTTGGATAACCTGCCTCTTTCAGTCATCTAGAGTCCTGGTGAGAAAAGATGTGAGAAAGAAATGAGCCCTGTTCTGAGCTGTTCTTTGCTTCCCTCTTATTCAGACTGCCCTGCTGAGATGGGAAGCTGGTGGAATATTGACTGGTGTTTAGAGAGTTCAGCTTCCTTTGTGAGAATGGCAAGCCAGGTGACAGAAACTGAAAGGCCTTTCTTAGGTGTTCAGCACATGAAACAGTGCTTGCCTAATCTTAGCTTAAAATCTTGTGTTCAAAGAAACATTGTGTGTCTAGTATAGGGAGAGGGAGAGGGAATTATAGTGCTTTTTCAACAGGAGTTTTTTTTTTTCTAATAATCCCCCTCTCCTCTCCTGCTTTCGAACAGCCTTTCTTATGTCTGAAGCTGTAAGGTTTAAATTAAACTGGGACATTGTCTGCTGTAGCCAGCTTTTGGAGCCTGCTGCAGAATCGTGCTGCTGCACTGCTCCTCCTAAAGCATCCCCTTTTCTCCAGCTCACTGCATTCCCCCAGCCAGGTTGTTCAGCTGCTCTTTTGATCTTTCCTTCCCCAGTAGCAGATGTGCTGGAGGATCAGAAGGGAAGAACTCAGAGGTAAATGTGTCCCTCTGTCAGATGCTAAGACAATTGCTGACAAGGGTGACGTAGAAATGCTAGATATATCTTTATTTTGGGGTATGGCAGTGATACCACAGGGCTCTGCCTTCTGAGTATGTTGAGCCCCAAAGGAAACTGAAGTATAACCCAGCCTGTTTTGCTCACTCTGATGCCTTAGCCATGCCTTCCCAATCCATCCGTGCATTGAGCTCATGCCTTCCTTTTGTCCCACGTGCCACCCCTAACTGCCACACTTGGCACTGAGACATCCTGCGGAATCTTGAGTCAGGATGTACCATTGGAAGGTGGAAGTGAAGGAAGGTTTTAGCACTGCAGATTAAGACTTTAAGTTTTGATAGTTGTCTTAGCTTTAAAGCAAGTTTTGCTTTTGAAACTTGATAAACAAGATGTCTGATACCAGCTAACCCTAGTTGCATTTGGAGTTGGGAATGCACACAACTTGGCAAACATGGACATGCAGGCAAATGCCTTACTCAGACTTGTCTAGGTTGAATTAATTCTTGCGACTGCATCCTGCTGTCTGTGATGCTTCCAAGGGTGGAATTCAAGTCTAGTCATTGGTTGCTTTGTATTTCCAAGGGTATCGATATAAATGTCTCAACTATCTTGTGCTTGGTTTTGCCCGGTATCTCCTCTTTCTGTGCTTGTGGATGTTTGTTGACACCCTACTTGGACTTCGATGTTGCTGATTTCAAGGCTTAAGAGTGGTGCATTCTCTCTCTCCTTTGCTGTCTCTTGATGTTTTATCATCTATGGAGTATTTTGGTTGTTCTTTTTTGTCAGCCTCTTCCTTAGCTTAAAGCTAGAAACCATTTTGAAGGCTGAAAGCCAAATTAAATATTGCTGTTTCCAAACAGTACTTTTTACAGAAGAATAAGAACCCAAAACTCGCTTATGTTTAGAGCAGTGTTTATAGGTTCCTTCCTACTATTGTTTTACAATGATATAAGATTTGAATTTCTGACAAAATGGAAGTGTTTTCTGTGGACTAAAGTAGTTGCTGAAACAGCCTCTTCCATCAGTCTTTGGATTGCTAGTATTGAATCAGCTATGCTGCTTTGGACTCCAACCGTACGAGCCTGGAGACCTGAGTGTATAACTCGTAGTGTACCATTAGGTAGCCTGAGGTCCCCTCCTTGTTGCGGGAGACTGGCTGATATCAGGAGGGAGGAGGGGAAAATTATTCCAGGACACCTGTAAATCCCTGCAGTTTCGTGCTGAGGGTTTGATGTTAATTAGACAGCAGGCAGCAGTAATGTGTTGCAGTTCCCTTGGCTTGCCTGTTTCAGAAAGGGCAAAATCTTCCAACAGAGCAAAGAAGGGGCTGTTGAAGGGGCAGCAAACTGAATGGAACGACGATAATTTTATGCAAATTGGACTTCAGCAGCAGATTCAGCTTGGCTGAATCACAGAGGGAGCGGAAGAATAAGGAAAGAAAGAGGGAGAGGAAAAACCCAATCAAAATGTATGGTTTGAGGCATGTTTCACAGCCTTCTGTTTAGATTCTTCTACAGAAATGAAGAAACATAAGAGGAATGCCACTGGTCACAGCCAGTGGAATTGCTCTTTCTCCTGTGGTACTGCTGTTAATAACTACAAGTGGGTTATTCAGCCGACCTCTGCTGATTCCGCTTTGCTGCCTGATTTCAAAAGCTTTGCCCTGCGCTGGCACTCAATCACAGCTTGATATAACCAGTGGTGCTTTGCATGCATTGCCATCATTTTCATAGGGGAATGCTCTTGTTTAAAAAAAAGAAAGGGAGGGGCAAGGGGAAACAAATCCAGATTCAACCAGGAGGTACAGGGGAGAGCTAAGGGGATTTTTGTTTGCTTGAGCAGAAGGAGTAATTGTAGCAGTAGAGCTTGCATCGGCGTGGAGCAGATTCCTGGTGAGATCAGCTTCCCCGGTCAAGAAGGGCCTTTTTAAAAGTTCAAAAGAGACAGGGAGAAGGGCTGGGGCTGTTGTAGTAAGAAGGTTTCTGATCCTGTGATCAGCTACGTGGAGTTGGCTGTGGAGAACACTGCCGGCGCGTGCTCCATCAGCTGTGCCTTTATTCAGCTCCCAGAATCGTGGTGCTGCTCGTTGCATTGATGTTGCTGTAAGGCCAAGCAGGCTGGCTTGCAGCTGGTGTTTTATTTGTCAGAGCTGCAGAGGTGTAGCTCGGTGAGTGTACTGGAATGCCTTTTCACAAGGCCTGATTGTGCTGCAAATATCAAACCTTTACCTCCTAGTGCATTTCAGTGGCAAGTGACAATCCAGCTCCTGATGCGAAAAAGCCTTCCACAGCTAGGATGACCTGTAGATACAAAGCCAGCCCCATAATGTGCAGCTTGCAGACTATTCCTCCCTTCTTTTCTGGGATCTCCAGCCACTGGGTCTTCTACTTTCCTCATTGTGATTCTTGCCATAATCTCTTCAGCTCCATACTGAGTGCCTTGAGAACAGTTCCTGGAGCAAGGCAACAGAGTGCCCCTTTTTTGACACAGAAAGGAATGTTTGTTATGCTGGGTTTTTTTCTGTTTTCTGAAAGCATTCCATGGACTGCTACACAAGTGTACCAGGTGTAGGAACTGCCAGTCCTCTCCAGACTATTTTTTCCAACCGAAGTAGATGACATGCAGCTTTCCCACCATTTGCCAAGCTAAAAAAAGAAGTCTCAACCCCCTGAGGCCTCATGGCCCTTTCAGTCCTAACCACAGGCTCTACAGCACAGTGTCTCTCCCCGCTGCTTCCAAATGAAATTAAATACTTGTGTTATTTACCATTGAGCAGACATGTCTTTTGGCCATTTTGTGCTTTCTCCTGTATGGCTTAAGGAGATCATGGGAACTTTTTGTGCCTCTAGCAGTAATGCATCAAACGTACAACCTTGTAGTGAATATGACTCTGCTGTGACAAAACCAGTTTGACAACAGGACCAGGTGCAGTCAGTGTATTTAGCGGTGTGACCATGGAAATACACTGATCATTAAGTACCGAGACTTCATGCCCAGTAACTTGGGGTCTTGCCTATGGTCAAGGATGTTAAGAAAGTCTGTGGTTTGATCTCCTGCAGGTTTCTGCAGGGAAGGGGAGGGTGAATGTCCAGTTACACGCTCCCTGAAGCTTTGCTTTCAATCTTTTCATGTTTGCTAATCTCTGCACAAGCCTTCTGTGTGCATGTATTTTTTTTTTTCAATTTAATCTTCACTATTTTGAATGTCGGATCACAGCAATTTCTACGTCTCGCATGGAGCAATATGGCACCTTATGCTTTCATGAATGTAGCTGGGATGGGCTAGACTGTGCTGTTCTTATGCTGGTATGAAAATGTGCCCCTCGCCTTCTTTCTGTCTTATGTGCATCGCTAAGCCGCAGTCTGCATGCAAAAATGTGAAGAGTTGGACTGATGTTATAAAAGGAACGATAAAATTTTCCCAAAATTAGCCTTAAGTTCTGCTTGTTCTTTTTGGCATTCAACGCCTTGAATGCTGAAAATGCAAAGTATTAAACATGGTGTTTATGTGTGTGTTTGCTTTATTACTGCATTATTGTGGAGCCAGTGCGTGGGCTGTTACTTAGCGTAGAGGTTTGGCAATGAGGATTTGGCTTGTTTTCCTGAACCTGTTGCAATCTTCCTATGTGATATGGTCGCTTTTTGCATCTGTGCTGTTTGCCCTTCTGTCAGGGAGTGCAAACTCCCCCCTCTGGTCTTGCTTGTGAAGCTCACTTGGTGTATGCAAAGGGCTTCAAGTGGGTACGATATGGAAATGCAGGGTACCTTGCAAATACAATGTGTTTTCCTGGGGTATATTATTTGCATGTTATGTGCATGGTCTGTGCTCATTCCCATGGCAGGCGTGGCAAGCGAAGTCAGGTGGTGGGTGCCTTCTCAGGGTCAATGAAATTGAATTCTGCCTGATACCTGATGGTGGACAAATTTTGGTTTAGTAAATTGTAAACTTGTTGCTGGTCTGTGTATCAGCTTGATGATAGTTCTGTATTATGGCTTTCACTAACCAATCTGTAACTAACTGTGGTTGTTTGATTACAGAGGGAACATCCCCACGCTAAACAGGTATGGTACTTGTCATCTTTTAAAATTTGAAAAGACAGACTAGAAAGAAGTAGCCTAATACTTAATGTTTTAACATGTTTTGTTTTAGTGCCCTTATCTTTACTTGGGAAGCTCTCAAACATAACTCTTCTTTTTCCTTCCCTTTTCCTCTCCCTTTGTCTAAAACATGTTTTCAGCTTTTCTTTACCCTTTAAAGAAGCTTTGCATGCAGCAATCTTTAAAATTAAATTTGTCAGGTGACCCAGCTCATCTGCAGCATGGTACACAGCAAACTTCTAGCAGAATGCTGTTTCTAGGGTCTCTTTTTTGGAACTGGATTCCCAGCTGTTGACCCTCTGGTAGGGTGTGACAGTGAAACAGGCAGTTACTCCTAGCCGATAGCATACCTCTTGCTGCTCTGGTTTCTTGCAACTAGCTTAGAATTTGTCGAGGCTGTTTCACCTCCCTCACACCATAGATGAATCTACATCTCAAACAGCTGACAGCATGTTTTGTTGTGTTTTGGACGCTAATTTTTCCTCCCGTGTCTCAGTTGAAAAGTATTTCTTGTTTTAAATAATACATGAAAAATGTCTGCTGTCTTTTTGTTTAGTTACTGTTCTGTGGTATTTTTTGTATTAGTTGTAAGAAATGTACACCAAGGCATGTCCTGAAAAATTTTTCTCTTTCAAAACATGAATACCTATTATTTATTACTGCTTACAAGCCTATTTAGGGAAAAATAGTAAAAATGGGCTTGAAAGTCTCATGGCTCTTAATCAGAGATAGATTACGGAAACATAAAGTGACTTTAAACATGGAGAGCTATTAATCAAACTGATGCTACTTTAGACCTGTTAATAGTATACTTAGGACCATATGACAATGGTTTTCTGTACGTGGAAAGAAAAAAATCTTAGTAAAGCCAGTAAGTAGCAGTGTCAGCAATCCACAGTGTGGTCCTGAATCTGTGTGGCTGGCAGCAGTGCCGTAGCCAGCATGGCGGGGCCGCTGGTTTGCCTGCTGTGCCACTGGCATCTGATCCAGCATGGCAGCTGAGTATCTTTTTGACTTTACAAGTCGTAAGTCAAGCATGTGCTGTGCTGAATCAGCGCCCTGATTTTTTTCCCATTGCCTTCTGCCTCCTGTTGTGGCACCAGTTGGGGAGGACAGAAATTTAACTTCGTTAATGTCTTCCTAAGCCCAGAGGAGAGCGAAGCAAGTGCGAGTGCACTGTTCCTATGTCACAGAGCACTGCCATGTGCCAGCTCGGCATTTCTGTCTCTTCAGAGCAAGCTTGTAACTCTCACCATGTTGCAGGGAGCTTTTGAAGTAGGTCCCTCAGTGAATTAAGATGACTCTGTAGCACAGTTTAGAAATCAGAAATAATTATTGCAGAGAAGGCAAAACCCAGTTCTAGTAGGTAGGAAAAGGACGTCTAGTTAGTTGTATGCTTTTTGTTCACTGTGTGAGAAACTTCCTCTGCTAGTCTTGACCATAACATTGTGGGTCTTTAAAAAACCATAAAAATAATAATAGTAGTCCAAACCCCAGAATAACATAAACTATTTCACAGCTGGTGTGTGCTGCCATAGCAGTTGAACTGTATGAGAACTCAGTGATACTTTAATGTATTCAGGATCTTGCCCTCTGCCAGGGAGGAATGCTGACCTTTAGTGAACGGTGCTCCTGCTTTAAATAGAAGTCTCTTACTCAGTGCCTTCCTCTGAGCTTGTGTAAATCTGTTCCAGTCCTCCTCACTTAAATAAAGAATTGGTCCCATGTGAGTGATGTGTGTACTGCAGTGTATCTCAGTGCCTGAACAGCAGACATCAGGCATGAGTATGACAGTAGTAAGTGTCTGTAGCTCTGCCTTCCTTGCTCCTTAAGATAGATGTGTTCAGTGGCCAACTGCTTGTATTTAGCAGCTGCCACCTTTTAGCAATCAAACTGAGCAAAATGCATGAGTAGGGGGCGTTGCAATGTTTTTAAAGTATGGATTAAATTAGATGGAGGAGCACATTAATTTGGTCAGCAGTTAAAGTGGAAGGCACTATAATAGGACTTTATTTAGGGTAGGAATACTAGTGTAAGACTATAGAAAACCCCGTTTCCAGTATAGGATTTTAGAGAGGTCACTATACCACACTGCACTTGAGAGCGTCAATTATAGTATGACCAGAAAAATTGTGGAAGCAGTAAGGTAATAAAGCTTGGTACACTTCAACTTAATTTGTAAAAATTTACTAAACCTTTAAAGTGTCAAAGCTTAGAATTATTGTTGTTTATCTCAGTATTCCACCTGTAAAGCAAAACATACATACAGGAGGAAAAATACGTTTAGCTTTACTTAGTCATAATTCACCTGTCATCTCAAGAAACTCCTTAAGAAATACGTGTTTTAAAGGGTTATAACATTATTTCCTAAGTCTTTCAACTGTTCCTGTACTTTGGGACAATGTTCAGGTAAGGGCATTAATGGCACCAGAGGCATGCCAGCATTGCAGGGACTTTGGAGAAGACAGCACAGCAGGTCTGGTGTGCTGAAGAATCTAACAAATCATGCAATGGTTATATTGGACAAACAGCCACGCTTCAAGTGGTCGAAGCATACGCAGATGCACAAATCTTTTTCCAGTGATATTCTTCTCTCCCTTGTCCCTACTAACTGTGATCTTATTGGATTGCCGTTTAGAATGTCCTTCTCTTCCAACCTCAATCACTACGGGATGGTCCATGTAGCTAGCGTGAGTGATGTACTGCTAGACAATTCATTCACTCCGCCGTGCCAGCGGATGGGTGGAATGGTCTCCTTCCGCACATTTGAAGATTTTGTCAGGTATGTGGGGAAGGGTGATGATTGTTTGTGTTGCCAGCTTCCTAGGTGGACTTAAATGGAACTGGACAAAATCGTTGCCTTGTCTAGAGTCATGTTTAAACTGGTCCTGAGCTTGTTTGCTAAGTTTCTGGAGTTTCAGGTGGAAGTTTGTTTGCATGCCCTTGTCTGTCTCCTTGAGATAACTGCAAGTCTCAGACTGCTGTAAGAGCAGTTTGCAGCCAGAAGGATCAGCATCTTGAATTTCTGCTGATTGGAGATCATTTGCAAATGTGCTGATTTCTTCTAATGCTCCTGTTCACGCGTGTATATCTATGGGAGGATGTGTTCTTTATGCTTTCAACCTTCTAGGGGTAGGCAGAAAAACCCCAGCAGAGCCCATAGCAGTCGTGAGGGCCTGCAACCCTCTGACAAATGTTAGAAGATCCAGTCTCTGCTTTGGTTTGAGGGGTGGAGGAGGTATTGCCTCCTCAACTTTTGAGTTTCAGTCCTGCGAACGGAAGGAGTCCTTTTCTCTCCCTCCTCTCCTTAGCAACATGATTTGTGGATTTTAGTGCTATATGCTTTCAGTGGGCTAGCAGCAGTGTGTTGATGACTAATACCTCTCTGGTGTATTTCAGAATCTTTGATGAAGTGATGGGTTGCTTTTGCGACTCTCCTCCCCAGAGCCCAACCTTCCCCGAAGCTGGCCATGCTTCCTTGTATGACGAAGACAAGGTACAGTAGTTTTTTCTCTTGAGATTGCTCTCAGGTTGGAAATAGAAGGCATGCAGAATGCCGCAGTGACTGCAGGCTAGATACTTTTCACTAGTTCGAGTGCTGGAAGCAGGAGTTAAGAGCTTTATGTATTTATGTATGTGATTTGTTTCCTTGTTCCACAGCAGGTGATTCAAAGTGGGTGGCCATTTTCTGAGTCTATTCTAAAACTACGGCTAAGTCTCTTACTCTCCATGTAAATTTAGTTTGTTGCTTTTAACATCAGCAGAATTACTGGATCCACAGCAGCGTAACTGAGAGTTTAGACCCATGATTAAGTTTCCAGACCTCCTCTGTGCATCGGGGTGTTGAACTGCATATTCAGCTGCCTTTACTTTAATTCTGACTTGCCTTATTTTCTGTCTTACGCCCTTCCTAGTCACATTACATTCTGATTCTTCCCTCTGTTCTACCTCTTAGAACTGTTTTTAGGAGGAAAAGATGAGAGGAACCCCTCAATTTTTGCATTGGTGTGGAGAACAGGTGCAGAGGAAGCAGGTGGTTTATAATCCTTAGTGATAGAAGACCAATTTCCCTTAGAGACACAGGTAGCTGCTCCACTGCTCTGTCCTGCCCCCACAACAGTGGGAAGCTCTGTTGGAATACAGCCTGTGTCCAGAATAGGGCTTGGTTTTAAACTGATCCATTGATCTTGATGTGTGTAAGTACTGTGGCCTTGTTCCAGAATATTACCGTCAACCTTAATGTGCTCAGATCTCTCTCTTTACCTCCCCCTCACCTCACCAAGGATAATTTCCTGTTCATACTCAGTTTTTCACAGTTAACTGCAGGCTCTTAAATGCTAAATTTGTCATTTCTCAGAGCTCTAATGTAATTGATGCTTCCACATTATTTCATTTTGTTGTAGATTATGAAAACACACATTGTTTTGCTCCTACACTTTGAATTTGCTTAATTTCATTACATTTCTTGATGCCAAAGTCCTCTAACATCCTGCCTGTACTGCATCTTGTAAAGAGAGGACCTGACCCTGCATTCTTTCTGCATCCAAATGAAGCACACATGAGTTAGCCAAGTCAGATGTGACCATCAGAATTGGATTCTCCAAATGAAGCTCCTGTTTGCTGTTTGTGGACATTAATGCTTACTTCTGTGAAACTGCAAATTTGTGAGGCTGCTTGGTCAAGGATTTCCCTCATAGTTTTCCTTGGTTTACAGCATGCTCTGCTGAGGTCATTTTTCCCAAGGGCATCTGTATTTTAGAGTTGTATTTAGGGAGCCTCTTTTGAGAACTCACAGGTGTTAAGTTGTTAACTATTTATTTATGGGGAATATTTTCTTTAAATTGCAGACTGCCCGCGAGGAGCCCATTCACATTCTTAATGTTGCTATTAAAACAGACAGTGATGTTGATGATGATGGGCTGGCAGCCATGTTCAGAGAGTTCACGCAAAGCAAGGTAAGTTGCCTTGATTCTCTCTCTGGAACTGTGTGATTGTGCAGGACAGTTCTGTCTGCTTTGGGAGAAGTCAGTGTGTTCATCAGGTTTTTGTTTGTTTGTTTCAAAACAAGCAAATACAACAGTTTCATCCTTAATTTATCCCATCTAAAACCTTACCACTTCTTTGGCTGGATGTAGCTGCACCTTTCTGAAGCCGTCAGGTCATTATTTCTCTTTGCAGTGCATTCTAATCCATCAGGTCAGGACTTCTTCCCTTTAATTTTTGATAGGGTAGAAGACCTTTAATGTTTTAAACGCATCAGGTCAATCTTCAGTATCTATCTCCAGATGCTCTGAAAAAATGTGCTGTATCCCTCTCCCTGGCGTTAAAGTTGTTATATGAGTAACAGAGGCATGGAAAGTGACATTAAAATGGCCTATCTTTTCTGTATCACAATAGGCCTAATGCAATTAAAATTTGTTCTCCTTGTTGGCATGCTGGAGCATCCATCTAGTATGATATTTCTGGCACAGGTGGAGTTGATTTGGTATGTTCTGTTGCTTCTTCATAGGTATGGGATACACTTTAGAGTACCAAATGTTAGTCCTGTGGTCAGTTGTGAGACAACATGGGTTGGGGATAGCCTCCTTGTGTCCACTCTGCCCTCTGGTGTCTGCCTGCACTTGCTTTTCTGGTTGGTGTGAAGAACTCCTCAACTGCCTTGTGGATGTGAATAGCCCATCAGGCACTGGGACCCTGCTGCATCTGTGATACCTGCAATGACTATGGGAAGACTGAGCGAGTAGTTTCTAACTTCACTTCCCAGTGTGGGAGGTGGTAATACATTCTGCAGAAATGAGGGGTTCCAAAATGGGGCTGGTATCCACGTGACTTCAGCAGCTTCCTGTCTCTTTAAGCAAAGAAAATAATCAGATATAAAAATTAAAACTAGTTCTGCTTTTCATCTGCTTGATCATGCTCCAGGCGTTTTATGGGAGGGGATAAAAGGAAAGAAATAAAAAAAAATTCCAAAACACATTAAACTATCAAATAGGTTGATCCAAATTGTCCAAATAATCTTCTAGTCCCAGCATGTTGTGTGTGTTTTTTTTAATAGAAATTAGGATCATATACTTGTAAATGACTTGTGGAGGAGATTGAGGCAGTCAGTGTAAATGGAGTTTCTCCAGGTGCTGATGGCTAATCGCTCTGTAATAGCTGTGGACTTGCTGTGAGACCCACATTATTACGATGTAATCAGAATCCTGTTGCTATGCTGTTATTGTCTGCCACTTGTGGAATTTTAAAAGCAATAACAATTTTTGCTTTTTAAATCATGGCATTATTAAAGTTATTTTCTTCCTCTTGCCATGAATATAGTCACTGATGCTCATTTTCAAAGGGCTTAACCTTAGTAAAACATTTCAGTCTGTGCCGAAAGGGGTTGTTTTGTTCGTGGTCTAGCTGAGTTCTAGCTGAGTTCTTGGGGGGTTTTTTTTGTTCTTTTTCTTTTTTTTTTTCCTTTGCTTTTAAATTGGAAAAAGGAGGAGAAAGGAAAAAGTTTTAGAAGGAGGAGCAGAATTATGAGATCTTCACGCTTCAAAAGATCAGNTCATCTGTTTGAAAAAACTAAGTAACACCTATCATTTATCACCTTTGCAATATTGACACATCTGTCCTTTGGTCTGGGTTGTCTGTGTGCTTACTGTGCCAAAATCAAGTATGTGCGACATGCTTCCTTGAGTTAGTTCCTTTAAACTTAATTTTCCATCATTTTCTATGGCCATACTGTGCCTACGCTGTGCTTCTTTCAAAAAGTCATCTTTGCAAAAAAGACTAACTTGCTTTGGCAAATGAACAAGAATATTTCCTGCAAGACTTGTATAGGACTCTTCTGCTGTACTTCTTAACCAGGCTCAGCTGGAATACTATGTTCTTGTGATTTGGTTACTTACCTCTTCAGATTTAAGGTATTTGCTTATGCATGCTACTAGATGATCATCAGATGAGAAATCTTAGCTATGAGTAGACGGAAGTGGACTAGGAACTTACAGCATAGATGCAGGAGGATCTGTAGAGCTTTTTCAGTTCATAGAAGACTTTGACATGGTTTTGATGTGTTCTTTTCCTGTTAATCTAGTCACCTGATTCCATCCTTGCCTTTTTACAGAAATCAGTCCTGATTGAACACGGGATTCGGCGGCTGACTTTCCTTGTAGCACAAAAGGTATTTTGATATCTCTCATGCTGCTCAGAACTCTTTGGTTTCTAGCTCATAATAGCATTGACATTTGGTGTGGTTTTTTTCCCCAATTAAATGCTGTATTAACTGTATTTAGTTCTCTCTTCACTGTTTTTGTTCTCTAAAATTTGAGATGGTTTTGATGAATTCGCTTAAGAAAATGAATTTACAATTGTAAACAATCTTGGCACCTCTTGTATTCTTGAAATAATTAATTTTTGATTTTCATCCTAATTGCTAGCTTTCTTCTGCTTTTTTTTTTCTTGTCTTCCTGCGTTTGTACGTTTCGCTTGTAAGGACTTCAGGAAACAGGTCAACTATGAGGTGGATCAGAGATTTCATGTAAGTAAAAAGGGCCTAGAACACGGTGGTATTCTTGACCTGAGGCCAGGAGACACGTAAGTGACTCTGGGGTTCTCATTTGGTTTTTAGTCAGGCATTTAATGCCAACATTGGTGTCAGTTAAGTGAAGTATTTAAACAAACATCTTACTTCAAATACAGGAGTGGGCCTTTTGCATTCAGTGGGGCCATTCACATGCTAAAGTCTCTGTTGTTACCTGGCTGAACTCATGACTGCCACATTAATAAAGATCTTGTTTGTTTCAGTATTGTTTTGTATTCTAAAATGTAATTATACAATTGAATCTTTTATTTCTTATGTAGTGTGGTGATTTCTTCAGGCTTCTTACTGATTTTAAAATAACTTCCAGGAGTAATTGAAGTGACTTGCTAAATTTTGCATAATGTCTTAAGTGATGTGGAAAATGTTTGATGCTCTTACTGCTAAGAATTACTTAGTTCCCCAGGGCTTGGGCATCAGTGAGGGCTAGTTTAGCCCTGTTTTCAAGATGGCAATGTAAGGCATAAACCAGATTTTTATCCCTTGTGTATCTACTTTACAATTCTGGAAGTTATTAGGAGTCTTGAAAGTGCAAGAAATTCATCCTGTGGTCAACACACCTGGTTTAGCAAGCTTTACGAAAGGAAAACTAGTTTACAAATCAGCAAAAATAGTATTTGAACGAATGTGGGTGTCACCACATGGGAATTGTCTGCCCACAGTACAGGTACAGATCCATATTAATCAACAGCTTATGTAGGAAACTGGACTCTTTGGAGAGGTGCTGGGACCTTGAGCAAGAAAGTCCAGGCTTTAGATTTAAAAAAAAGAAGTTTTACAGAACTGAATTGATATATGGGGAAGGAAAAATAAGAGTCTGTGAATAAGCACTGTAGCATGTGTCAGTGTTCAGAAAGGAGACAAAGAATAAAAGGAATCATCACAAAAAGTTTTCCCTGAGCTGCCATTTAGAGCGATGGACTGTTAGGATGTTCCTGGTTTCTAAGCCAGAGGAGGCAGAATGGTATGTCATCTGTTTGCAAAGTTTGTAGAGTACCTCTGGGATCTTTTGTGAGTGTCAGTCTTTATTACTATTTCCTATTCTATTCCGTTTATTACTGGACCAACTATTAACTTAGCCAGGGCCTGGGCTTGGGTTTGTTTTTGTTTTAATTACAGTCTATATAATTAGTTCCCAGCATGTTGAGGTAATAGAGAGTTGCTCCAGCAAGCTTCCAATTTCCTCATCTCATTAGGTTTTTAACGTGATTATTAGTATAATAATCAACTATGATGATTTCTGTTGTAGCTTTTCACATTCTGCAGTTTGCAGGGTGTCTTGATTGGCTAATTTAGGCAAATTATTTTGATTGTCTTGATGATGGTTGGTTGATTAGAACACAGCAGGGGTATAATTCTTCTGCCTAGGAAATGGAGCACTCTTTTGGATTTTGGTACCAGAGCACTGAGAATTTTTGTGTGTGTGCACATCTAATTATTATATTTGCCCACAACACTAGTCAAATGCCTTGGAAGCAATTACGTTGGTGATAGAATGAGCATGGATGATGTTAGGAGAAATTGGCAGCGTGCAGAGGAGGACAGGTAGGAGGGATTTGGAAGAGAAGTGAGGAAACATGGAAGTGGTGGTTTTCTTAGAGCATAGTTGATGCTCATAGGCTCACCTAATATGCGCATTGCCTGAAGATTTCTTGTACTACTGGCTAGTCTGGAAGACACACTCCAGGCAAACACAAGTTATTTTGCTCAACTAAGAGTCATCAGGTGGAGTTCTGGGGACTGTTTTTTATAGGAGGTAAGGAAGATGGCTAAGGAAGATGGCTAGCTAGACGATTGCTTCTAGCCTTAAAAGCTGTATTGCTCAGTGGAGCCTTATACTTTGTCACCATGCACTGGTTGTTGCAGTGAATCAAGCTAGGGTTGCAAGTCTTTCATTGATAGTGAAATGTGATTCAGAAATTCAGTGACTCCGGGTCAGATACCTTCTTTTTTTCTTAGTAAGACAATTCTGGCAAGTTGTGTTTGCTCTCTCAGGTCACCTTTAGCATAAATGGCTGGTATTCTCATGTTGGTGCAAAACATTCACAAAACCTCCACCACCCAGTAAAAGTGTAATTCCACAGAAATGCATGGCTTTGCTCAGATGAAACAGGAGGGATAGGTAGAAGGATGCTGTCGTCTTTCTTTCTTCTTCTAAGACACATGCAATATGCCACAAAAATGTAAAGCCCTTACCATTTGCTAGGATTTTATCTGTGCAATAGAATAAGAGAAACCTAATCATATTTGGGGGATTTTTGTAGAGTACTATTTAATAGGTGAGGCTAAAGTTATTTGGTTACAATTCATAGTTTTCCTTGGGAAGAGAGTCTTTCTAGCAGTAATAGTATGAAGGGAGCTATAGAATACAGATCATTGTTTTGTGTACATCTGCTTGCATAATGGAGTGTTAATATCATTGTATGGCTCCCAAACATTTCCACAGTAATCATAATAGAACTAGGAGTTGTTTCCCACTACTGTCTGGACAGTTCCATGTTATTGTCTGTTAATAATTGACAATAATTGTTTTTATTTTCAAACAGAGGGAGTTTCCAAAGTTCTTCACGTTCCGTGCCCGGGATAAGGTCAGTTGTATATTCTTAATACTTTTCTCTAAGTGTAGGCTTTATCCTTCTTTCGTGTAGCTGTTCCTTGCCAGTCTAAAAGGGTGAGAGCTACTTCAGCCCAACTTCCCTGCCTAGTGTGGTATTTTCTCCTCCCTCACTAGGCCAGTCATCCACACACACAGCAATTGATGTCAGTAACAATGATGAGTCTCTGATATTTGGGGATAAAAATTCGTGCATTTGGAAGCCTGACCTGAAGCTTCTGTTTATGCAGATTTTAGTCACAGTGTAACAAGGGAGCGTTTGAAGCAGTACAATGATTCAATACCAAACTTTCTGGCTTCTGTGAAAAAGAGGGTTTTGGGGGGGGTGAGCTTGAGAACTTGCTGTCTTGCAATTTGTCTTCTACTCTCAGTATTTCAAGAATTTCAATGCAGCTCTTAGTGCTAATGACTCTGCATGAGATAGAAGCTTCTGGGTTGGATTCATTTGAATTTTTAGGGTTTTAGTTAAATATGAAATTTCAAAAGGGGTGTTGTCTAGTTCTTCCCACCCTCTGTGTTTCAGCTTCTTAACCCACCCTCCTCTTTTACACCCTTTTCTACCTGCATGATGCTGGGTGCCTCCAGTTTGAGGAAGATAGGATTTACCGTCATCTGGAGCCAGCTCTGGCTTTTCAGCTAGAGTTGAACCGAATGCGAAACTTTGATCTCACTGCCATTCCATGTGCCAACCACAAAATGCATCTCTACCTGGGAGCAGCTAAAGTTGAAGTGGGAACAGAAGTGACAGACTACAGGTTCTTCGTGAGGGCTATTATAAGGCATTCAGATCTCGTTACCAAGGTGAGTTTTGTCACCCATGCAAGGTCTCTTTCCAAGACAGTGTATGAAACACTGTAAGTCATTCTAGGAACCTGAATGGAAGCATGTTACCTGTATAGAGTACTGTGGATGCGTGCCCTCTCTGCGCTAGTGTTGGCTCTGCAGAAGCATGTCTTCAAAGGCCTAGTACTCCTATGCTTCCAGGAGATTTTTCTGTGGCCCAAGTGGAGAGTCATAAATCCTTGCATTTTGAGGCAACAGTTGTTTCTCTGCGTTTCTCCTGCACTACTGCCGTAATGGTTTGCCCTGTCTAGTTTCAGATTTATGCTGACCTAAACAAGGGCACAAGTCAGCTGGGTATGTGGATACTGGCTCTGTGATTGTCTTGGATCTGTTTCAGGGTTGCACATCCTGCTGAAAATAATGTAACCTATTTTCTCAGTCAAATCCTTCTGCAGTTTTTCAAATGCTGTATTCTTGGGCTGTGATTTTTGAGTAGAAAGTAAATTATTTGTTGACAATATCTGGCAGGAAGCCTCCTTTGAGTATCTGCAAAATGAGGGAGAACGATTACTTTTGGAAGCCATGGATGAGTTGGAGGTGGCATTTAATAATACCAACGTGCGCACTGACTGCAATCACATCTTCTTAAATTTTGTGCCTACTGTCATCATGGACCCCTCTAAGGTATGATCTCTTCCCTAGCTCTGAACTGTTTGTTTTTCTTGGGCTTGACTCACCAGAATTAAATGGTCTTTCGTTGCCTTTTTATGCTATGTAAGTGCACCTGTTGATTGAGTACCTGTTAATACCGTTTGGTGAATGATACACAGTTTCTACTAGCCATTTTATAACAGAAAGCACAAGAAATTGGGGACCAGTATTACAAGTGGTAACAGGAGGGTCAGTTCAGTTACTCTACAAATACTGGAGTTCTGCTCTTCACTAAAGAAAGTGGAGTCACATAAGTAATGGACGTCTCTAACTAAAGATTGCTTGTTGAGCTGCTAAACCAACTTCTCTTCAAAAGCAGAGAGAATGCTTTTTATTTTAGCTAGTTAAGGCAAGCAATTAGTTTGTTTCATGTTAGGAACCTGTTTGGCAGTGAGGAAGGGAGAAAGCTTTGGTTTTTCTTCCAATTTGTGAATAAATATTAAATGTAAGATTTCAGAACCAGCAGAGCTCATATTTTTAGTGGAGTAGCGCTGTCCTTCAGGCAATGCCGCTCACTTCCTCTGTGTAAACTAAGGAACAGTTTATTAAAAATATGTTTTGTATTTGAAACTACACTTATTTTTTCATTGGATGTTTGAGATAAACAATTTTAATAAGGAAATAGCTTTAAATGCTCTTCTGTTTGTTACAAAAATCCATACTCTATCCAAATAAAACGTGAGATAAATCATGAACTTAAAAAGAATTTGTAAATTCAGCTACAAAAAGAAGTGCCTCATTTTCATTCTCTGATACAAAACCACAGAGATCAACATTATAAATAAATGAACATTAAGCTTTGTAGATGCATAAATGAAAGTGTTTAGGCATAAAGCATGTTTCTGGTTAGCAGAACCACCACAAAGAAAGTCCCAAATAAACTGTAAAGGCTGCATTTAGTTGAAAATCAACATTCTGTTCGTGGTTACTGAAAGATGAGAGCTGACCTTTCCTTACGAGAATAACTGAAAGTTTAAAAAGATGAATTGGTTATCAAAATAAGTATCTCTTGCTTGCTGACTTTTAAATCATTAAAATGATTAAAAATTGGTGGCTTAAATCGCTTTTGAATAAATCCTCTCTCAGCGCATCCAAAATCTTTAGTTCCCGGGAAGTTCAAGAGAAGCTGGGATATTCAGCCCCTGGAAGTTAGGCTCCCCTCAAATGTGTACTGTGACTTTTCCCTGAGCTGCTGTGGAAAAGAGACTTTTTATTTTTTGAAAGAATGTTAAAAACAGCCTATAAATTGCCTTCTTTTAATATGCGCTGTTTGCCAACAGTAGTATATTATAAAGTTTAATAGAACACCAGAAGGCCAAGCTCCAAGTAGTAATTGCTTTGTTGATTTAAAGCACCATACGGCATGTGTGGTGAAACATGATTATTGTGCATATAAGTGCTACATAACTGTTTGTCAAGGATTTCACTTTCCTGCATTTTGTAGTTCTTAGCTGTGAGCTATGCCTGCAGGAGGAAAGGTAGATGAAGGGGAAGCAATGGGCACGCTGTTGCCTTGCTGGCGTGTGATGTGCCGTGAGGAAGAAGGGATGTGAATCAAGCGCTGTCCCTCTACCTCAGCAGTCCCCAGCTTCAGTTCAGTTCCTGCCTATCTCAAGGCTTGTCGGATGAGGACAGGCCACCGAGGTCCCATAACAGCACTGGGCATGTGCTGCTGTTTGGTGCTTCCATCTCTCCTCTTTTGTGATGTTCCCCCTGCACACTGGGATGCCCCTTTTAGCAGGACCTTACAGCAGTGGGACAGAGGGGTGACAAAGCAGTGGCTGTGTCCAGAAAGGTGAGGGAAATTCTTCTCGTGTTTTAAGATAGAAGAATCTGTGCGGAGCATGGTGATGCGCTATGGGAGTCGCCTGTGGAAGCTCCGCGTCCTCCAAGCCGAGCTGAAGATCAACATTCGTTTGACACCGACTGGGAAGGCAATTCCCATTCGCCTTTTCTTGACCAATGAGTCGGGCTACTATTTGGACATCAGCCTGTACAAAGAAGTAACAGACTCCAGAACAGGACAGGTAGGGTTCCATATGGCTTCATGGTTTGATGAGCAAATTATTTGAGGGGGGACACATTATGCCTGATGAAGCTCTTCTGTGGTTTGTGGTGTTTTCAGGTAATATAGAATTGCCATTCAACTTTGCCAAAGGAAGAAGAATGTAAAAATAATCTTGCAAGAGGTGTGTAGGTGTGCAAAATGTAATCAATTATGTAAAACTGCATATCTTCTAATTGTCTTGTACATACCTTCAGTCGTTTGTACATCTGTTTTCCCCTGTGGCAGAGTGCTCAAAAAAGTAATAGAAAAGTAATCACTGTTGGTGCTCATCCTGTAGGTCGTAATAAAAAATATTATTAATTATACGTTTCTCTGAGTAGATAGAGAAAATCTGTGAACTTGTCTTTTAAATTCTAAAGATATAGGGAGTGACCTGGGTAGGATGATATAAAATTATTGAAGGTGCTTTTATATCATTTTTATGAAGCATAGTGGGCGCTTTTGTAATGGTTGTGGCTATTCTGGTATTTCTGCTTTTCATGGCATAGGAATAGTGTGGTTAACTGAAATACCTATGTATGCTAAAATATATGGACCATAGGATGCATGAAAAATATTTAAGTACAGAAATGTTTACATCTCCCTCTGTAATCATCTCTCTGCCATGCAGTAGTAGCAGCAGAATAAATCACTTGGGCACTGTTAATGTTGAACACAAAGTGCTGAGTCACCTTTTCTCCCCCTCTTCTCCATTTAAATTTTTCCAGCAAGCTGCCTGGCTGTACAGTCCGTCCAGTTCTGGAGATCCTAGAACAGATAGTGTCTGTATGTTTTACTTCATTTCTGCCTTTGAGTGGAGATGAGGAAAGACAAGAACATTTTAATAATCTCCAGTAGCTGAGCTTAACACTTGAGTTTTGTTAGTCATTTGTGAAGGTCACCTTTCCTCTTAAACTCTGTCTCTGATGAGCTTTGTTTTTAAAGCTAGGAGAAAGTGCTTGTGTATGTACAGCTTTTAGCAACTTTTCCAATATTTGATTTTTTAAATTTTATTTCTTCCCCCTTCCCCCCAGACATTAAACCAGTTCTATTAAAAAATTGTACTGATAGGAATTACTTCAATTAACTGTTTGAGTAGTTGGGAGGAAAGTTTGTCTTAAAAAACGAATACCTTCAAACTTTGTAAGAAACTTCGGTAAATCTTCCCCCTCATGACGGAGGTTTATAGGACGGGTTCAGATCTATGTATTTTTTCATGTGTTTTCAGAGGGTTATTTTGAATTTAGTGAATTCTTTAAAAAAAAATCAAACACTGCTGATGTACTGGGCACTGAGCACTTTCATGACTTCTGAAGAATGGAGAAAGAAAGAGGTTCATCATGAGAGAATGACCCTGATCTCTTGTATCGCAGTTTCTGTGGTAATGAGTGGCGATGCTCAGTACAAGACTTCTCCAGTTCCCACAGAACTGCTCAGAAGCTTTCCAGAGATTTAAGGAGAATTGGTCCCCAAGTAACACAGGCGCTGTCACAAATGCTTGTTACCCTGAATAAGTATTTCTCCCATTGAAGAAGCTACTTCACAAAGCAATGTTTATGAAGACTGAAGAGAGCATGAACTACTATTTTTAATCTAAAAACTGAAATAGGCTTTACTTACTGAATTTTATTTTTAGTGGAATTCTTCAATTAATTCACCTTCAATTAGAAAAAGATCTGCTGTTTGTAACATCAGATCTGATCACTATTCTGTTAAAAACAGCCTAATCATGTTGCTTCTGTCAGGCTTGTTTCTATTAAGCAGCATTTGTGCAGTGTTGTCCCAGTTAAGCAGTGCTCCTCCTGTTTCTTAGTTGAAATAGATTTCCTTCTGAGTCCTGGCTGAGTGGGATATATAGTGCCATGAAGCATGGCAGCTGATAATTCATGTTGCTACTCTGGGAAAATCTTTTAAACTTATAATATCAAAACTTCAAGCCAAATGACATATGCAAGTCTTGACCTAGCTTCCACGATCAGTCAGTGGAGATACGGATACCGTGCTGTTCGACTACATAAATAACAGAGTTCTCTCTGCTCCCAGCTATCGCAATCCATCGGCATAGATACGGTGTCAGGGGAAATACTGGTGAATGTGAAGTCATCTAAGTCACAGGGTTTTTTTCTGTGGGGATGTGGCTCTGTTCACTTTGCTTTCTGCTGTGATATGGTAATAAGTCAGTGATACTCAGATCCATGCAGTAATGGTCCAGCACTGTCTCCAAAGGGTAGTAATGCATGATGAAGCATGGTGTTACAGGATACGTGAGTATTAACATATTTGTAGAGAACAGAAACAAGCCTGATCAGTCTGGAATATCCTGATGATTTTTGGTAAAATTTGAGTGAGGTAGGTGTATGGAACCAGTGGATTAAACTGTAATTGGTCATGTTTTGTGCTGCAGATTATGTTCCAGGCATATGGGGATAAACAGGGACCACTTCACGGGATGCTGATCAATACCCCGTATGTGACCAAAGATCTGCTTCAGTCCAAGAGATTCCAGGCACAGTCTTTAGGGACATCATATGTCTATGACATTCCAGAGATGTTTCGGCAGGTAAGTGTTCTTGAGGCCTGGTGGGTTGTTCTAAACTTTTGTACCTGCAAAGCACTTCTATAAGTTGCCATCCTTGCTTGTCAGGGAAACAAGTGGCCTGGAGTGGCCAAAAGTGGTCTCCCAGGTTCTATACAGCTATGGCTTTAGTCTACTTGGAAAGAAATTAGGACTCCTGATACACTGCTGCTATAGTTCCATTAGTAAGTCAAACAGCAGAAGCTGAAATGTAAACTGTCTTAACGTTTCTTGTTTATGTTTCTTTGTTTTCCTACCCTGTTATCCAGCCTTCTTAGAGGGTTTGACAGTGCAGAGGTGATAGTTCGTAGGAAAGGACTCAAACATCGTTAAATGTGTTAATGACTTGCAGAATTGATTGTGTGTCTGATTTGCTGGGTTCTATCCTGAATCACATAATTTGAATTATGCTACTTCGAGTGAAACTGTGTTTCATAGCTTAAATTGCACAGTGATATCCACTGAATAGTCAGTCAAATTGGGAGGAGGGATATTTCAGAGCGTTCTGTCTTCAATATTAAGTCATAGTGGATTGAATAAAAATATTCGCAGATGACGTTCTTAACAATTTATCTTTTCATCCTCTAGTCTTTGATTAAACTCTGGGAGTCTATGAATGAACATGTGTTCCTGCCAACACCGCCGCTGCCTTCTGACATACTAACGTACACTGAATTGGTGTTGGATGATCAGGGCCAGCTCGTGCACATGAACAGGCTGCCGGGAGGAAATGAGGCAAGTTGCGCTTTCTTTAACGCTACTTTTCTTTCCATATCCTGCAGTACATTGTGTTTTGGACTAAGTTTGACAATTGTAATGAAAATTTACCAGCCAGGCACAAAATCTATTCATTCAGTCTTTCACAGATGAAATCTCTCTCTTGAAAATGAGATTTTTGTTTCATTAAAACTTAATACCTTCCATACAATGGGTATTTTAACCTCCAATAGTAAATGATGATTCCATTTCAAACCTGTGCCTATGCTGTTTTTCCTTCATAATTAAAAAGTGCTCATTCAGCTATTCCAGGTAACTGGGGTTTGTATTTGAGCAAAATATGTTTTACAAGACTAAATAGAAATGTTTTCATTTGCTTAAAAAATGAAAAACCAATTTTATGCTTTCCATTTAAATACTCACCATGCGGTGCTTGTGTAGCACACTGGCAAGGTGTGTGCAACATCCCCCTCTAGTGAATGATTTACTTGAGACTAACAACCTCCTAATGCTGTTGGGATAATAGAGTTACTCCTTCAGCTCAAGCAGGAGGAGGCTGTACTGTTGTGGTGGGCTTTTGCTGGTGTGTCATTACATTAACAAGCCAAAGATTGCAGCATTGAAATGACTGGAGAATAAAGCTAACTAGTAGAAGATGTGTTTTATTTTTTTTGCCTAGGCTAGGTGGGATTCAGTAAGTGAATGTTCCTACAGTAATTTAAATTTGAACAGTTCTAAGTGGTGGTATCATTTGTTTTGTCTTAGCATCATTGAACTGGCACCATCCTTTTACTAGATATATAACTTAAGATTTGTAAAAGCTCTGTTCAAAAACATCAAGTATAGTGATGAGAGGAAATAGGGGGTTTTGTCACTATTTACTGCATGTATCTTGTCAGGGGAAGGTTTTCAATACGATCGTTTCAAATTGAACCTAATCAGTAAACGGTGACTACAGGAGCACTACATCCTTGTCTTTTGCTGGCCTATAGGAGAAATGTTTTAACTAGTATAATTAAACCTGAAATGAGCTGTTCCCTGCATTCTTAGTGAAAGCTGAGGCTGCAGTGCTGTGGAGGCTCCTGCCATCATCTTTCTCTCTTTCTCTGCTCTCATTCAGCGTTTGAGTGGATGGTGGCTGGGGAAATAGCAAAGTCCCTCAGGGACGTAGCTCTGTTCTTGCTGAAATTACAAGTACAGAGCTGCCTGGGCATGAACATGTAGTGTTTACTCTGCCAGTATGAATACAAATAGTCTTATTATAACAGATTCTGTACCCAAAGACCACCAAAAAAAATTAGGAGTTTTTTTAACCCTTGGTAGACTTTGTTGTGCTCAATCTGAGAAGAAATTACATGGCTGTTGTGGTGTGCATAGTGTCGTTATCTAATGCACATGTTCAGGCCCTGCCTCTGTGGTTGTTACGCCAAGGGGTTGAGTTACTGGAAAGTAAGATAAACAAGAGGAAAATATGACGTTTCCCCACATTTTTCAGTCTGGCTGCTGAAGATCACTTCTTGTGGAGGTATATGGCAGAGTCTTAATGATTTCCTAGAAATGAGGTGAGGGCGCTGGCCGCAGACATGAAATCCCAGCCCAGGGTTCGGTGTCGTGGGACAGCCTAGCAAGTGGTCAGGCTGAGTGCTCTGTGCCTCCCCAGAGAGGCGTGCAGCTCGCAGCTGGTAGCGCTAAACTGTCAGCCCAGCCTGTGCAGCTGGACGAGTCGCTGTAGGACCATGTGCAGCTGGAATGAGGTTTGAGGCTTTGGTATTGAATTCTGTTACCAATAGCCACTGCACACAATAGCGCTCATTCACAGGTGAGAGTGGACAATCTGAGGAAGAGGTTCCAGCAGCAGCCTGAAGGACAGGTGACATTCAGGAGGTGACAAGCTGCCGAACAGATTCATTCCTCCGTGCTGCACTTTCTTTATCTGGATGAGTGGACTTTAGGCTTTTATGGTTTAATTCCGTTCAGCTGAGGAAACAGATTTTCACAAACGTGCACTCAAGTTTCTCTTTCCAAAGAAGATGGCTGCAGGGGTGGAGGAGGAAGACACAGGATGCGAGATAAATTCAGAGCATAAGCCTTTTCTTTGTTAAGGCTGTAAGTGGATCCATTCTGCTTTTTTTGAGAATCAGTCTGCATAGCATATGGGTAGAGAAATACAGCATCTTATCTGCCAGGAAGCAAAGATCCTTGGGGTAATCCATCTATGTGGCAGTAGCTGTGGTAGTATTGCATAGGAAGAAGAGACATGCCACAAGGAGCAGGAGAAAATATTAGTGGTTCTGCACTTGTTCCATATGATACAATGATGAACCATTCTCAAAATATGGCACATTTCCTTGGCTCTCTAAACTTGTCCGAATTTGTTAAGGAAGAGTTTTGCCCTCAGATACATGTATTTGACTTCAGAATGCCAGAAGCCCATATACACTGAAAATTGTGTTATAGGGGAGGTGATCCCTGAAGAAATGAGTACAGCAGGGAAGTCGAAGTTCCCAAGCTTTGCAGTGGTTTACTTGGTAGCCTTAGTCAAAGTTTTCACTGCTTTGGTTTGTTCATATCCTACTAAGATGGGACTGCTTCGGGGTGTTATGAGGATAATTTAGACAAATATGTTTTAAGAGTCTTTGAATTTGTACTTGCTGAGTAAGTGCTGGATATTATGTCATACAGCATTCCCCTGGTTTTGGTTAGTAACCCTTGATGGTCAGTGCCAATGGAGTCTGTGCCCCAGAGATCCAGAGGCGTGAGCTGTTTCCAGTTCAGACCCTAATGAGCTGACAGGCAGGAGTGCTTGGTAGGAACTTTCTAAGTAAATGTGATATTTTTTTTTTTTCTTTCTTCCCAGCAAAAGTTGCTGATTTTCCGAATCCAAAGTCTTTTGAGAGATTGTACATCATGTGTTTTTTACTAAAGAGGAAATTTCTGTTGAAAACTTCTGACTGTGGTAAATATAGGTGCTGTTTAGTGCATTTAGGTTCCTATTACTGTTCTACTTGTTTTAGATCGGAGACTCAAACACAGCTCTTCCCCTGTTGCAAGTGAGTGTCTTACCATCGTGGTATCAGCTGTTCTGAGGTGGGGCTTGTCTTTCCTGTTGGAGCTGTGCTACACAGTATGAACAATGACATTTTCCCTATGTGAAAAGAGGTCAAGACACTCTTCCTCTTAAAGCATTCAGCTGAGCTCAGTGCCCTAATTTTTTTAGTTAGCAGGCGAAATTGAGAAACCAGCATAAAATCCAGGAGATTTGTGGTCAGTGTGTTCAGCTGGATGTCAACAACCAAAGTTGCAATCCCTGCTCTAATACAGGGCAGAGCAGGAGCTCAAAGCTGAGTTTCTCCTGTCATCTCAGAGTTTGCAAGCAGCGTTCTGGGCTGACCTGGCTAACCTGTCTATGTTTTCAGGAAACTCTGTGAAATGGGAATTCTCAAGAACTTTCACAATACAAGAGGTTTTTCTCCGCTTAGCTTGTGACCACTTCACGTAGCCCACCACCTCATTTGGCAGTAATTATCTCTTTGCTAGTAGTCTCAACAAAGAAGCCAAGGACTTAATGGACCATGAAAATACAACTTGCTATTTATTCCTAGATGGTGCTTGCTCCTTCTGAGCAGAGGATCCTGTGTCTTGTCATGGCCACGCGGGGGAGCTTGCAGTGCTGCTGGCTCTGCCGCCTACCCTTGGGGCACAGAAGACATCACTAATGCAGGGCCTTTTTCCAACCTCTTGTCCACTCAGTGCAGCCAGAGTTCTTCCTGAAGTGCATCTGCTGTTTCTTGAACTGCAGACAGAATCCTGGATGTTGTCTGGACCTTTCTGCTAGATGGTTTCTGTTCTGGATCCTTCATGTTAAGCTTGTGAACTGTGTCCTGGTCTCTAGTCACTCTTTTGTTTTTGGGGGGTTGTGTGTCCTCTATTACTGGTCTGGCTGTTTTGACACCTCTGCTCACATGTGAGGCTGTTCTGATAAGCTCTGTTTGCTACCATAGGATTTTGGTAAGCCAACACCCTTGACAAGACTGAATGTGCCACACTAAAAAGTTGAGAACAGTTTGTAAATAATTTTCAGAGCCAGCAGGTATAGAAGGGAGGTGAAGAAGACACTATTTTATCAGCAGAATCAAACACCAGTCGATAGCTCCCTTCTAATGCTCCTGAGTAAAGGCTGAGTAGATTTTGGGACAAATGGGGTATAATTTATTGTACAGCTGTGAGCATATCAAGAACTAAGCACCAGAGGTGGATGCTCAGCCTGACTCCAGTCTGACGCTTAAGATAGACAACAGACCATTGAAATGTACAGAGTTTATGTAGGTGGGAGGAAGAAAATCCACTTGTAGTTTGTCATCTCAGGCATTTTACTCTAAAATGTCTTTAAGAAGAAAATTTTAAGTTCATACCACAGCCTGGATGCTTATCTAGATTATAACACAAGACTTTTAACATTTCTGCTAATTAACTTCTTTTTTTTTTTTTAAAAAATAAGTAGAAGCTGTTTTTTTAGTGGCACAATCTTTGGTGTTTCTGGCTAAGATCTCCCTTGGATTGGGCATGTGGGGTAGAGGTGAGTGATTGGGACTTTCTACGCTAATATTAGGAGGGATGGGTTTGAAAGGATGCAGCACCTCACCTTGTTTGACAGTGTAAGAGGAGCTGATGGCTGTCCACTGGGAGCCTTTTGCCCTGGCAGCTCAGCACTGTCCTGCCTCTCATCTAAGCCTCTGATGTTGCTCTGTAGTTATGTGGCTATGCTAAAATGGGGAAATCTCTGAAAGAGTCAGAAATTGTGTGAACACAGACAAATGAACAGAGCTAGAGTTCAGAAGTGTATGGCAACTCGCACAGTATTTAAAAACGTGTTGGTTGCAGTAGCTCTGCTGAAGACACCACCTGTAAAGTATTGACACCCTCTTCAAATGCCCATTGAAGATGGCTTTGTTCTGAAGATTAGCATATTAGCTGAAATCTTAGTGTGAAAAGGTAATTCCCTAAGCCTGTTGGAGAACTCAATCTATTACTTGTCATTCTTGAGCTGGGCATTCTGAGGTTTTTCTATAGCACTTTATGTATTTTGACTACAATTTACCGTGATCCTCTGGCACTAGGACTGCACCATCCGCTGATAAGACCCAACTAATCTTCAAGGACAAGGAGAAAGTGAGTGTAAGGAGTGCCTGCAGCAACACCCCACATTACCCTTCATCTCAGTCTCAGGCAGCGTCCATGTAAAATGTGTCATTTTCCCTGTTGGCACTAGATGTCACAGTTTTTCCTTCTCAGTAGCATGAGGATCAGAAATTATCCATAATCGGAGCTGTTAGCTGGAGCATTGGCAGGCACCCTTTCTTGTGAATGTGGGAAGCTTTGGCCAGGTGAAATTCAGGACGGCAGTGGGCAGAGGGCTGCTGAAACTCTGCTTCAGCAGCTCCCTGGATTGCCTGGGGCTGAAAGGTGTAGCTAATGAATTTTATACAAGCAAAGCTTAATAGTTGAACTGCATGTTCTGCTTTGTCACCCCATGTTCCTGCATTTTATGACAGGCACAGGGTATTAAAACATCCGCTGGGCTACTTATGGCGGATTGTAAGTACTTGAGCAAAAGCAGAGAATGGGTGATGGCAATGTCTGTGAATTAACATGGAGGTGAAGGAAAACACCCGTGCATCTTCTCTCCCCTGCCCCAGCCCCACCACTATTTTTCCCAGAGATGACTGTAAAAATAGTTGTTTTCTCTTTGGGTTTCCCAACCCTTCTTCTTCATGGGTTTTGGGAACAATCCTGACCTGAAGGCTCTTCTGGCAGTAGAAATGGGTTTAAATAACAGGGAAGCTGGACAGCTATTTGTGCCGCACAGCAAGTGGTGTCTCCTCGTCTGAAATACTCGTGATGCAATTTCAGAAGGTGATCCTCCTTTGGCAGAATAATTTTAGACCCTATCAATTAGATGCTCCGAAGTCACAGTGAGACCTGGGGGTAGGGATCAGGACAGAGCACATTTCTGTCATGGACCGGATAGTGTTATTTTTAGTAAAAGGTGGAATGTCTTGTGACAAGTGCAATATAATACAAATTAAAAGAGGGTTCCCCTAGCATCACTGAAAGCTGATTTTTCTTCTCCCTTATATGCCTAGATCATTTAATGTAACTTTAAGAGTAGCAGGTGTGTGCATGGGAGGATGGGACTGGTGTGGGGGTTCTTTTGTTAGACTTGGGATGGATGCATGTACAGTGTTTATGGAGCATCTCCTTAGCTGAACGGTGGCTGTACAGTTAAGCAGGAGTACTCTGTAATACCTTGAATTGTTTGAAGGGTTAATATTCATGCAGATCAGTATCTTCAATGTGCTGTTTCTCACAGTGTTGTAGATGCAGTATCTCCCATGGCCTGATTTTTGAAAAGGTACATGCATGCGGTAACAGTACTAGAAGTTCAAGATTTGAAAAGGCTTTCCTTACAGAACCAGAGGTTATGAGCCTCTAACATATACCTTTGAGTTAGAATTTATCATAATTATTTAAAAGATGAATTTTTGGAAGGTTATAAGTAAATCAATTTTTTAAAAAATTTATATAATCATATATGACTGTTGAATCTCATAATGCTATCAAACAAATACAGAATTTTAATTTTGTTACCTTTCTTGTAATTCTGACTTTTATCAAATGTTTACATTTAAATCACACCTCTAATAAGTGTTTGTGATATTTGTGAACACTTTACAAAAATTAAATTCTTGGGCAGGAAATAACCCCACATATCACAGGTGAGGCTCTCCGAGGACGCTGAAAGCAGCGACCACCCAAATCATGTCTTATTCAAAGAGCAACTAGAGCTTCAAATTTCTTGAAGGGTTTTAAAATCCTCAAATTACAAGCATTGCTAGATCAGAGATATAAGTGGTGGCACAAAAAGTTTTATTCTGTATTTTTGTGTCTATGTTTGAACATGTGTGTATGGATAATACGGATACTGTAGACAAGAAAGTTCTTGCCTACGAGAAAGCTCCTAGTAAAGGTTATATGTTGCTCTCTGTAATATATCTTTGTCTGTAACTTCACCAGATGCAAACTATTTCAGCTGAAGTTTTCAAGCCTTACACTCTGCCTAGGGAAAAGTTATTTATTGCTTAGTTTGGAAAGCTTAATCAAAAATGCTTTTGTTTTGGTGAAAAAGCTGGCAGTGTGGCTCACAGTTGATTTTGTGGACTTGCAGCGGGAACTTGAATTTGATAGAGAATTTGGTTTGGGTTCAGCATTATGCCTTTTGCTATCCCCAAGAGACACTGTGCAAGCTTCATACCTTGCAACACAGATGTGTGTGCAGTAAAAACTACTTTTACACTGTCTTTAATGGGGTTTTTTTTGAGCTTTCCTTTTGGTGCTCTGTGTGTCCGTCTGCTTTCCCTGAACATCAGCCAGCCTTTTGCTGGTTTGCTTCTTGGCTAACCATCCGAGTGCCCTTTGGTCTAGTGCAAGGAACCAAGACAGTACGAATTCACATCTCCTTCAGTCCACTGTACTGCACAATGCCTTTTACTGAGCAAGCCTTTGCTTATCCTGGAACTGTTTCTTCCCATCTCTCATCCATTTGGCCGCGTGCTGTTGAGAAGAACCACGCCAACATGTGCTTGGCTGTGCCACCTGCGACCACTGCTTTGGTTGCTAAATGACACCTTTTTCAGAGCCAAGAAGAGAATGAAGGAGTCCTGGGTTTTGGCACTCCACTCTTGTCCAAGCATTAAGTCTGAATGCCTTTAGCAAACCACGTGCATCATGTCCTTTTTCTGGGAGTTGGTTCATGCTGAAGATAAAAATTTTATAGCTTTTGATCACAGTATAAGTGCAGAGCATCCCTCTTTTAGATCTGAAGTTCTAGGCATCAGATTCGAATGATGAAATACCAAAATTGCCATGTCTGCATCAAGTAAAATTTCTGGGGATGTCTTTGTTCCCTTTATAAAACACACCTTGTCCACGGCTGTGCAGCAGAGTGATTCAGCATCGTGGGGTCAGTGGACACTGGTTTACCTCCAGAAAAGACAGAGGTTGTGAAGGGAGAATAAAGCACATGTTCCTTGATTTAACAATGTCAAAATGTGTGTGCACAGTGGGGGAGAAATGTGCTTTCGTTAATGTTCAGCTCCGGCGTTTCCAGTGCTCATGTGCTAGACCACTACAACTGTTGCATTTCCTTTCTTATTATAACTTTTGTATATAATAAATACTGACATACAAATGTATTTACATTTTATATGTATTTTTTACATATAAAACTTACATATGGTACAGACGCAACAGAATGGGAACAAGACAAAATTGTCAGGGTTCTGTAAGTTCAGTTGTCCTACTTCGAGATTTCAAGGCCCGCATTCAGGTTTCCAAATTTGCACATAAACAAATAAAATGAAACATGGCATAAAGTACCTAGGCTCAAGCATCGTCCTTGTGAGCGAAATAGAATAAACCAGGACAATTGGCATGGCTCAAGCATAGATGCTGTCAAATAATAATCTGTTCTCGTTTACATCAGATTTTCTGTCAGCTACGCTTCTCCAGGAATTACAGCTCCTGCTAGAAAGAGGCTTAAAAGCTCCCTCTGCCTCAACACCAGCCACCATTTGCGTTGGCTTTCCTTCATTCGGAGTCTGTTGTGCTTTCAGATGGGAGACTGGGATCAGTTTCTTCCCCTTTCCCCTTGGTGCCTGTTGTCAACAGCTCCGTCTGCCACTAGCAGTCAATTTGTAACTGCATCAGTGTGTGTATTACTGTTCACATCGATAGCGCAATTAATGTTGAAGTCAATTTTGGTGTTAATTTTAGGCCATGATTAGTGTTGACACTGTGTGTCAAAGTAATGGCATTTATGAGCACCATGAAAACGAACGTTAGTTAATATCATGTTTTTACTATCTGTTAATGGTTACATTAAGCCAAAGATCTAGTGGGAGAAGGTGTGTATAAAATTATATATATATAAAACTTGTGTGTAATATATATGTGTCATGCAATTCTGCATTGCTGGTGCTATTCAGGGAACAAATGACATCTGAGCACTGAATCCTAATCACAGTTTGGAACATCAGAAATAATGATCACTTCTGATCGGAGGTTGTGAATAATTCATCTGATTTGATTTTCACGTTCTGTCCAGTGATACTTTTCAAACCAAATGTGTTCCTACAGGAGAATAATGGTCCCACTTCTTATGGAAATACTGTGGCACAAATCATTTTGCCAACATAAAAACAGTTAAATAAGACGGTTCCTGCTTTTATTTTTTCCTCCCTCTCTTCTTCATTCCTGGGTGTGCTGGGAATAGAGCTGTGGCAGGAGAAACACTTCCAAACTGTGCTGGCTCTTAAAAAGAGCCCGTTTTGAAGCCACTGCTGCTTACCATCACCCATTATTGTTCTGACAGTGCTCTTAGGCGATTAGCTCAGCCTGTCTAATTAACCTGTGAACTCTCTATTTTTTTGGCATGCTGCCGTTAACTTAAAAATCTCATCTTTTTATTTTTTCTTCTGAAATAGAAAGCTATCCTCCACTACTGATAAATTTAAATGGAATCTACATTGTTCATAGCAAAAAAAATCCTTAGTTGTGCCCTGTGATTTTTATTACTGGATAAATGGCACAAAACATGCCATGTATTGGGGAGGCAAAAAGACACATAAGTTAATAAAGTGGTGCACTTTAGTTTTTCTTTTCTTAAACTGCGTATGGTTGCTCCATATTTATCAGCTGTAAACTATTTTCAAGAGTTTGTGTTCACTGTGCCCTGGCTAGATAGTTTTTCCTATTCTGCTAGTGAGCATTAACAAAAGGGGTTTTATTTATGTAGAGGATACATGTTCTCAGTTTAGGGAACTATTCCGAGACTTCTGTTACAATCTGAATTTTCTAAATAGGAAAGGCTTTTAATTTGCCGGTTCCTTGTACTGTCAAAAATTATCAAGCTGATGAAAGTGAGGAAAATCTCTTACATTTTGATAGGTGAGACAGTCTGTGGGACCGGTCCTGGATAGTAACTGAGCTCAGTCATTAGTCCCTAAGCCCTTGGAGCAAGTGTTAATTCATCTGCCTCACATGTGAGCTGAGGGTGCTAGGATTTTACTTTCAATATGTTGTGGTTACTGTGTACGTTTCTGGCAGTGTCTTTATGTGTTTCTATCTTGTAGTTTACTGCAGTGACAAGTATTTAGCAAATACAAAGCCTGAGCATTTCTCCTGTTGCTCGTGTGACCTGTGTTCATCTGGTGGTGCTTGAAGCTTCGTGGTGTGGTCCTGGCTGATGGGATCAGTGTAGCTCTAAGGAAACGACTACTTAGGCAAAACCCTGTAAATTAGTGTTACTTCTGTGCTATTTTGGAAGAAGTTTATGGTGCAGTTTTAAAGAGAATATTACCCCATCTTCCCTGTGGGTTTCTATCAATAACTAAAGCTGTTTTCTGAGGTGGTATCAGAAAGATTCGGTAAGTGTCCACTTAAGGATTTTAGTTATGGCAGCGAAAAAAAAAACCCCTGTAAAATATGGTAAAGAACTGAGCTGCAGTAGGTGGCGGGGTATAGACGGGCATCCCTTATTTCTTAGAGGCTAATCTTAAAGCCTTTAACTTTGGATTTGCGGAGTTTTTTAACCTGCTGTTTCTACTTGCAAGCTTGCCCACAGTTGAGAGTTAGAACAGAGGCACAATATCCAGCCCCTGGCATCTCTTTTCCTGCAACAGTCAGGTCAGAAGGACAAAGCTGACTTTTCTTCTCCTTTTTTCACCTTTATTCTTCCTTTTTCTGCTATGAAAGCCCAGCAGTAGAAGAGCAGAAGTCCAAGGAACTCCTCTGGCTGTGTAGGTTTGCTTGGGATGAATTAGGTTGCTCTTCTAGATTCTGGACTGGTTGTGACCCCTGGTCTCTTTGCACACACTTTTGGTCTGTGTGCCTGACCAACAGCTGCATCCACTTGTTTTACGGCGTTACAGCTTTTCCCTTTAATTTTGCAATAATACTGGTATTTTAGCAAAGCATCCCACTGACACTTAGGAACTTATGCTCCTGTCTTTGAAACTGCTGCAGTATCTTTTTCTTCCAAACACTGCCGTTGGATGCTAAGATGTAACTGTAAATCTGCAAATATTCAGAGGCAAACAAATTAATCCCTCGCGATGTATCAGTCAAAATAGCAGTGGATGAAACTGAGACCAAGGAGAAGGTGAACTGGAACACCATCATTCTGTTACCTTGCAATCTCAGCTCTCAAAAGGGGAGGTGTAAGGGAAGGATCTGCCAGTAGCCGGTTGTAATATCTTTGGATTGCTGCCTGCTTTACTTCCAATGACCCTTTGATTAATTCCTCTGCCTTTTTATTTTTTTTAATGAGCCTATTATGGCATATCTTATTGCAGATGCTGATTGGATCTCAACTGTGTATTGTGCCATTTTGATTTGGATTAAATGGCACGTATCTATCTGCTGCTTCTTCCCTCTCCCCCTCCCGCTTTAGTTCATCATGTTCAGAATTCAGAGTCTCCACAATGAGAGTTTCAACCCTCCTGATTGCAGAGGATGTGCAATCGGCTTGAGGAATGTGTACTCAGAGCTTATGATCCTTGGGCAAGCGGAGACTGGGTGATGCATGTGGCTTTCAAGGGACGCTGCTATTTCCATCTGTTAATGGCATTCCAGGATGGCCAACTCCCCAGTGCAGTGATACGCGGCAGCTGAGAGATGGGAGGTGCAGGGTACAGATGTTGCTGATCTCCATAAGATGGGCCAGAAGAGATCATCTGGTGATTTTAAAAAGAAAAATATGCAGCAAAAAGCATTACTTATCCAGGCAGGTTTGGAAAGAAACTGCTGCAGTATTTGGGAAGGAAAAAGGGAAGAGCCAAATAAATGAAAGGAAGGACAGGAAAAAAAAGTGGAGGTAGTTACGATATAAAAGGATTATTAAAATGAGGGCAGGGTAAGAGAGAACCAGGGTGACGAGGTTCTGGGGTGATATGTGGGTAGCCTAAACAGATGGTCAGGAATCCTATACAGCAGCACATCCATCCTCACCCTGTGAGCTCTGGCACACAGAATAAACGCAGCACCCTGCAAGAGGGGCGTTTGCAGAATGTGTTTGGACCTGTGACAAATCCCTGAATGGGGAGAGGGAGGGCCAGTATTAGTGTCTTGGGTGGGGGGAGAGCAATGGAGGATGTGCTCCAATGAGTGTGGAAAGGATCAAGTCACGCCAGCTGTGCTCTACACTGGCAATGCGTGTCGGAGCTGCTGTTATCGGAACTCCCAAAGAAAATATACAAAGTACAACACACATAAGAAAAATGGCCCCTGTGTGATTCCCCTCTTTCACATCTTGAAGATAATACATCTAGTTTTTGTTGTTCTCTGCTCTTTGTTTGCAGATTGGGATGGTGGCCTGGAAGATGACTCTGAAGACCCCCGAGTATCCAGAAGGCCGTGATATCATTGTCATTGGCAATGACATTACATACCGAATAGGTTCTTTTGGGCCTCAAGAGGATGTGCTGTTCCTGAGGGCCTCAGAGCTTGCTCGAACACATGGCATCCCCCGCATCTATGTGGCTGCCAACAGTGGAGCCAGGATTGGTTTGGCTGAGGAGATTCGGCACATGTTCCATGTAGCTTGGGAAGACCCAGATGACCCATACAAGGTAAGGAGGCACAGGAATCGGAGGTGAAACTCTGCAATAGCTCACAAAAGAATCTTATTTTTACACCACCTCTTTTAATAGAGGTGAGGGTAAATATTTGCCAGACTGTTAGGTCCAAAGTTCTCCTTGGTATTGGATCTTTCAGGCGGCAGGGTTGGCATCCAGCATGAGTTAGTGCTAAATGTTGAAAATGTCCCTAGCTTTCACTGACCTCAGCTGGAGCTCCGATGTTAAGAGAGGATGTTCTTATCTCTATCTGGAATTAAATTCTGCTCCCTTGAAACTTTCTTTTTGGAAGGAGTTATTGGGGATTGGGAAGGGACTACAGGTGGGAATGAGATGAATGAACTGTTTTTCCCTTCAGGGATACAAATACTTGTACCTGACTCCTCAAGACTATAAGAAAGTCAGTGCCCTGAACTCAGTTCACTGTGAACATGTGGAGGACAATGGAGAGTCCAGGTAAGCACAGACAGGTCAGAATGAAAAGCTTTCTGTTCATCCTTGGGTATACAACGTGATGCATGTCACGTCCTTGTCTTCAGCTAGGGCATTCTTTAGGATCCAGGTATGTAGAAAACCATAGCTGTGTGTGGTCAGAGCATGGAACAAGAGAGTTAAAAGTAGTATCATGACATGCCTTGTTTGAGGTAGTGCTGTCTTGACTCCTACTGCCTAGGGGCCCAAGTCAAGACCAAGGGTCCTGCAGTGGTAAACACTGAATGACCAGGACAATGATTCTTGCCCAAAGACTTGCAGTCTAAATTTTGAAATTACTTTTCTGCTAGATTCTGTAGAAAGAATAAAAGAATTCCTGAGTGAAGGCTAAGCCCTCCGTGCATTTTTGAAGCGTTGGGCTGCAGTCGTTGCACTAAACTGCCTTACAGCCTATGGTTTTCCACACACGTCTACTCTAGGTATCTGCATTTTCCCAACTACATCCCAAAGGTAGCACGTCTGAAAATGAGGTGCAAAGAAGCTTTCAGAGCTAGACTGCAGCTGTAGTGGTGCTCCTGGGCAGAGGGAGGAGGATGTCCTTAAGAAGAAAAAAAAAAAAGCCTAGTTTGCAGACTGGCAAGCTCTGAAAGAACAAAAGGATGGTGCTGGGTGCGGGGATGTGTGCGTGCCTGCGTGTGTGGTGGGGAAGCTAGTGGCTCTCTTCAGTGAAGCACTTAAGCACATGCTCAAGTACTTTGCTTAGCAAGGGCCTAGTGAAAAAGATAGAAGCCAGTCTGAGAGTGCTGAGTAAGAAGGGGACCGTGCTGGGGAAGGAAGGCATCAAAGAAGAAAGTAAAGAAAAGGTAAGAGCCTCATTATAATCTCTTGTTCTATTTCTTTTTCCTTTTGGCTGCATTCTCTTCCTTTCTTGCCCTTTTTCCTATAATCAACCTGCTCCTCACGTCCTGTGGGAATGATAGAAGAACGCTTTTCACGGGCATTCCTCTCCCTTGGCATTTCCTCTTTGCACTGCTGCTTTGGCTGCTCACATGTAGGACTATTCCATGGTGTTCAGCAGGGCTGCAGAATGAGCCCATGTACAGGTCCTGGCCGGGTTTTATGCACATTACTCTTCGGAGCCTTAATGATATTTAGTCACTTTTCATTTTCTTTGTAGCAAACTGATTCAGCAAATCACTGGACCTTGTGACTCAAAGGCTCTATGTGTCTCCCTCAGGTATAAGATAACAGATATTATCGGAAAGGAAGACGGACTTGGAATAGAGAACCTCAGAGGATCTGGCATGATTGCTGGAGAATCATCTTTAGCCTATGAGAGTATTATCACCATCAACTTGGTAATCCCCCACTGCTTTCTATTCTTCAAACTGTATTGTCTGTTTCAGCTAAAAATCCTGCAATAATATCCAGAAGATACATCTGGGATCAGACTTCTGGTTGATGTAAATTGGCTCCTGTAGGCTTTGAGCAACGCTACTGGCACCATCACAGGGCTGGGTCCCTTTCAGACTAAATTTAAAACATTTTTAGAAAACAGTCATTTGGCTTCATGTTAGCTCAGTCTGTAAGTTACTGCTTCTCTTTTTTTTTAATAGAATACACATATGTTCTGATACTGTGTTTAAAAAAAAATAGATTCTGGAGTTTTGCAGTGAGAGTAGATTTTATAGCCTTGTAATATAAACATGCCTAGTTTTATCTAGATGTTTGAATCAATAGGTTTTGGCTGTGTGGTAAGACAGAAATCAATGTGATTTCTATTTTTTCTTTTTCTTTTTTTTTCTTATTTTTAAGGTTACATGTCGGGCAATTGGAATTGGGGCTTACCTTGTTCGGCTAGGTCAGAGGACTATCCAGGTTGAGAACTCTCATATAATCCTGACTGGCTGTGGAGCCCTCAACAAAGTAAGTCTTTGCGTTTCAGTCTTCAGAGCTGTGTGAATGGAGTTGGTGTTTATGTGAGTTCTGCCAGAGACTCAAGGAGCTGCCATCGCTATACCTGTCATTGTGCTTGGTCCCTTTTGCTTTCTCCCTTCTCGGGCTCCTCCCAATCAAGGAGAACTGACACAGGGCAGCAGCTGTGAACCTTCATGCCTTTGCAGTCTTTTTCTTTTTTCTTTTCTCTCTGGTCAGAGAGCAGTCCTTTCAGGCACCTGTGTTTCTTGACAAGAACATTGTATTGACAGCCAGAGGCACTATTCCAGGCATCCTGGTTGGAGATTGGCAGGGGACCTGGGCAGAACTGCAGATCTAAGGGCTTGAGCGTGAACCAGGCGAAGGGGAAGAAGGAGAAGCAGCTTTTAACATAGGTTGTGTGCAATGACTAAATGACAGAAATGGAGAAGCCCACTGACTGGGCAGCATCTTCTCCCACCCACTGTGTACTGTGATAGGGGAAACGGGGCTTTTTCCAGTGTCTGGAAGACCATGTTTCAAAATATGTGGGCCAGAATCACCCTGAACTTCCAGCCATCCACAGCATTGCATTAATACTGGGGGAGCACTGAAGCCTGAGAAAGAGTGTGTGGATCGTGATTTTCAAGGGGTCAGACCTGCTGGAAATCTCAGCTGTGGGGGCAGGGAGGAATAACTCGGGCTGTAAGAAAACTTACTGCTTTCACTACTAAAGTGGCTCTTCTTTTTTTTTGCCACCAGAGGTGGTTTTTTTCCCTTGCTGCCCCAAGCCTATTAATATCACAGCCTCCAGCTCCTTGTCTGTAGCAGACCCAGCTCACAGCCGACTCCGCTCTTGTCCCTCTCACTGAGGGCTTTGTTTACGTGGGAGTTAGGATTGTGCGGGCGAGTGCCCTTCCCCATTGTGCGGCTTTGTTCTCAGGCACTCTCCAGCACCTGGGGTGGTTGTGCTTCGTGGCAAGCTGCATTTCAAGGAGTGCCTGCCTGACAATGGGAGATAAAGGGAAAATAGTCTCTTGTTGAATTATTCCCCTGAATAAAGGGGGCTCTGCAGAAAATGAAGCATTGATCCTATCAACTCTAGGATGCAGCACCCTCAGTTAGATCTCTTACACACATCACACACACCTGCATCAATGGAAGGAAAAGAGGCATTTGAAGATCCATCCTTTAAAAAGAAATTGAGTCAGTTTAGTGCTTGCTGAAGTGGAGTAAGTTGCCTGGTTCCAGCTGTCATTTGTTGGGGATCAGGGCCCTGCAGAGTTTCCCAGATGGCAGGGCCAGTCTGTTTAGTCCTCCTCTTCTGCTCTCTTATTCCCAGGTTTAACTGCACTCTCTACCCGTGGAGTGAATGTTTGTTTTTATAGGACTAGATTAATCTCACTAAATTTTAGGCACTTAAAAATTCAGGATTTAGTCTAAGTTAAGCACCTGACATCTGTCAGCAGGTGTAGGCAGAAGGAGGTGCTTTCTGGGGGTGACTTATCCCATCCCAAGAATTTCAGTGGGCTGAATAATCCCATGTGTCCTTTTCTCTCCTCCCTGCTCTGTGGGAAAGGCATATATTTTTATGTAGGCACTGAACCTCTGCCTACCTAAAGGTCAGGCAAAGGAGGAACCTATTGCATCCTATCCAGCTTTCCCAGTAAGACAGCTAAGCCAAGACCTAACAGTAAGTTTACCTGTCCTTGAATAGTGGGAGACTGGGAATCCCCGCTCACTCCTGGATGTTGTGTGATGTGTCTTGCTAGTTCATATGGTCTTCATTTTCCAGTCCCTGCAGTTCTGGTCAGAGCTTCTTGAATGGATCCAGCTGTAACTGTGTCCCAGAAGTATGTCTGAAGTAGTGAAATGACCTCCAGTGCTAACCTGAAATGACCAACCTCAGTCCAGTTGAGATCTTAAGGAGGGTGTGAAACAAATGGTGAATGCTAATGTATTTGCATCATCCTGCCATGGAGGCAGTTAAACACTTGTCCCTCGAATTTAGATGGACAGTTTGAATTTTCTTTTAGCTAGAAGTCAGGTCACTATCAGCCAGGGGCCAATTAAGCAAAGTCTTCCCTTGTAGGAATGCAGAGGGTTTGGGCATGATATAGGATGTGGTTTTGTTCATTTGCATGAATAAGACTCCAGAAGGGTCTCATGGTGGAAACCTAGAGTAGTTTTTCTCTGTGGAGCGAGTGAGCCTTACTTCTTCTTGTTCCCTTAGAGTAGATGGTGAGAAGAGCCCTGTGCAGCAAAGTCAAGGCTTTACTTTGTGGGAATTAGAAGGTCACCAGTCCTGCTGGCAGGGTCTTGAGGAAAGATCATGACTGAAACAAAAATAAATAAATGGAAACTGCTACCTTGCATGACAGTTGGAACTGAATGTTCAATGGAACAAATGTAACACAGCTGCATGCAAATATTCCTTTAGCTTTTCCCACTTAAGTGTCAGAGATTTGGGACATTTTTTTCCATTGCTGACTTTTAAATACTGCCTTCATAGAGGATGCTGTACAAAGCTTACATGTAGTCTTGTGTCTGCATACACATCTTCTTCAAAATGTCTTCTCTCTGCAAGAGGAGAATGTGCAGTGAAAAAATGTTTCTGCAGCAATGGAGACAATTAGGCTTTCAGAGAGCAGTGAGGTTTTTTCTGGAAAGTTGTTTCTTTTTTTAATTATTTTTTTTCCTGTGAAATACTGGAGTCTTTTTAATTTACAGGGGGAGCAGAGGGGGACTGTGACAAACGTTACGTGCCCGCGGATCTGTTGCTGGTCTTGTTCATTATCATTATGTAAAACCAGCCTGAGAGTTTAGATGTAGAGGGAAAGGTCCAGCTGCCAAAACCAGACTGTAACCTATAACTTAGATGATGAGCTCAAGGTCAACATCATTTTTAGCTGAAGCTAATGTTTGGTTCTGGAGGTTGACTAATCACGTGCTGGCTGTTCACTGCATCCGTGTCACTGCTTTGTAAGTAGAGAGGCATATCACTGTAAGACACCTGATATCAGGCAGGTTTAAGGATTCTCTCAGCCCCATTGCCTGTCAGGGGTGACAAGAAACTGTACAGGAGCTGTACAAGGTTTCCCTCTGCTCCTGATTAAGCTGTCTTTGTTTATAGTCCAGACCGATGGGCAAGGGAAAGACCTGGGGAAAAGGTGTGATGCTCTGTGGTGGGAACAGTGCTCTGCATGGGGGGCACCAGGGCTGCATTTCATCTGTACCCCTTTTGTCTTCACCACTGCATTTCAGCAGGGGGTGGAGAGGTGGAAATGACATTTCATTCCTCTCCTGTGAATGTGTGTGCGCGCCTGTGCTGAGCCCGCTGACCCCCCTGAAAATTGAAATAATGATAATGCGCGTCTCCTGACTGCATCAAAGTATCAGCACATCAAAAGCCAGGAGGCATGAAATGCAAATGATAAAGTGAAAGCAGATGGATTGTGCATGATCGCCTGATGCCCAATGAATTTTAAAAGGTGCTGGTTCACATGGGGAGAGGGGCTGAAATAAACACGTTATCCCTGCAATTTTTTTTTTGTTCTTGCCGCTCACTCCTGACAATATTTTTTCACACTTCAGCAAGCAGCCACTCCATCTCTCTCCCTCCCTCTCTCTCTCTTTCTCTCCCTCTCTCTCTTTCGCTGTCTACCTCACACACGTCTCGGGTCATGTCGCCGCAGCTCCGGTGGAAATAATAAGATATAAACCACGAGGTTGTTATTTGCATAGAAATAGCATGGAGCCCCAGGCAGCATGGGAGAAGGACACAGAGATCATTTGTCTAAAATTTTAATGAAAACTTTTGCTGAGGCAGAGATTTTTTTTTTTTAACTTTCCCTGCCTCCCCCTTTTTCCACCCCCATACCGTCCTCCACCTCCCTCAACTCCCTTTCCTCGTCATAAGCTAAACATGGTGTGATTTCATATGAGATAGGTGACGTGCTGCCAGTATGCACTAACAGGTTAATTTCCATTGGTTTTCTTTTTAATAGAAGTAAGGCTGAAGAGCTCAGCACTCCCAATTCATGCATTGCTTATATCATTCAAGCTTCCAGGACTACATTTCATTTCAGTCCTCACAAGGATGTTCCCAAGTCTGTTGCTGACTTATTTTTAATTAGTTTGCTCCTCCCTGTCTTTTGTGTTTAAAAGAAATCCTGTCCTTACAACTGTTTTGTTAATGTAAACAAATAGTGGCTTTCAATCACATTTTCTCTACAGATACATGTTCTAGGCTTTTTCTAAGGGAAGTCAAATCTAGCAGAGATTTTCAGGAACCACTGCTAACTTGGTACACCTTAGTTTGTTATATAGACGCTTAACCTGGTATCTCAAACAGTTCATTTTCTGAGTGATGATGAAGAACTGTCCCACACACTGCACTTCACAGTAGGACATCTAAAGTGGTCATCACTTCTGGAGGTGAAGGGAAGAATCTAACTAGCAGACTGTTTGGTTTCATCTCCCTCCTATTTAGCTTTATTTTCCCCCAAACTCTTCAGGCTTGGCCTGCCCGAATGATGCATCAGGCTCTCAACCTGTCCTCTGGTGTGCTCGTCCCTGGGGCCCCATGGCACCATGCTGTTGGCCTGGTTTGTCAAGAACATCAAAGTGTGCCAAGCGTGAGCTTGACGAATACCACCTGCCAGGAGTATATGTCCATGTGGGGAAAGAGGCAGTGAAGATGAAGAATCAGAAACCACTAAAATATGAAATGGTCAAGGCATAGTTCAGAACTCTGGGCTTCATTTCCCAGTCTGCAGCCAACTGCCTGCCTGCTTGTGGTCTGACATTTTTGATCAGAATGAGTATAATGGCAGTTACCTGCTGACAGCTTGGTCTTGAAACCTTAGTTCATTTGTATTTGCAATGTGTTTTGAGCTCATCAGATGGAAAGCACCTGCCAGCAGTGGTGTATTGGCAGGGTAGGTAACCCCATCCTCAGAATTTTTCTGTGGAAGTTTTTGCCTTGAAAATGATCGTAATTTAAACAATGTGTCTGCTTGTATAACCTATTCTAGACCTGAAAGAGCTCAGGAACCAATTTACCAGATTAGTAATGCACTATTTCTGGCACTGGGAACTGGTGTTTTTTAGGGGGAGAAGACATTTTTAAAGAACAGCTTTAAGAGGCATGTTTGTGAGTTGAACTGATTAGTGGAAACTTGATGGCTTGCTAATGCAATATGTAAATATCTAAGAAACTTCTAAGCCTAGCACCAGCAAATGTCCAATGACCTTTCCTGAGTACATCTTTCATTAACACAGACACTGCTTGTGCACGGTAAAGACGTTAACATGATAGGTGCCATACTGTGTCAAGATAGCGTAGTGTATGTGTCAATCACGTGACTGTGGATGAGTCCCAGAGGACTTGTTGATACAACAGACCATAATTGCTGCAAGGATCGTTTTGACAATCTGCATTTAAAACCCAACACCCCAACAACCCCTTTGCATGGGGCCAGAAGAGAATATCCTTGTATTTTAAATTCAGTCCTGAATTGTACTGACTGTCAAAGCCAGAACTGAGATCAGCATGGCTGCTTTTGAGGAGATTTATGGTTTCATTGGTGTAGATCTGGGGTAGGATTGCAGCTGAGCTGTGGGAGCATCCACATGGCAGGCAGAGGAGCAGCGTATATGTGAGCTAGCTTGAAACCAGCTCACTCAGATGGTGGCTACCCGCAACTGTAAGTAGCTCAGTGAGACAAGTTTATTTTGAAGCACTTCAGCCAACATGGCTCTCCGATGTTGGTTGCTCTTCGGTGTCTTCTGACTGACACGTGGACGTACCCTGCCTGCTTGGGATGTCATTTGGTCTCTGTGCTAAAGCAGCCTGGCACTGACCTGATGTTTGCAGGTCTTGGCTGAGGGAAGCTGCAGAATTTGTTGGATGCTGTGGGACTGGAATAACAGGGTGAGACAACAGGTCAGGGCTTGGGAGGAACAAGCAGAGCTGCTCAGGGGTGCTGTGCTGTGCCCACACGAGAGGCTGCTGGGTCAAGTCTGAGGCTCACTGGAGGAGCTCTGGTGTGAGGAATAGAAGCTTACACAGTCTGTCAGTCTGTCTTGTGTGAGTGATAGGTCTTCAGTATTGCAAGCAGTAATATTTACCCTTCAATTCCACAATCTGGAAAAATAAATAAAAGCCCTGTGAGACTGATGCTGTTTGGGGGTTTTGCTGTAAAATACAGAATGTGGAAAGCTCTTTTTTTGAGATTCAAGGCAGGGATAGCTCAGTATCGGCTCAAGATGACTCCAGTCTTGGGATTACATCAAAGCAATCATGTGAGAGCAATCATGTGAGTTAGAACAGCAAGTGCCATCCCTGTCATTCAAAGAAGCATTATAATTATTAATGCATGATATGAATCTTTCTGTAGTGGCACAGCAAGACTATTAGGAAGATACGTATGGGCATAGGGTGTTTGAGAATGCTAATCAAAGAGGGTCTAGGAAATGTCAAACAGAAATTGACACTTCAACAGCATTAACTGTCAGTCGGTTCCTCTTGTGGATCTCACCAAGGTTACCCCGCTCTTGGCTCCAGCAGTGGGGGAAGCAGGAGGGGCCGCTCTGCTGTGCCTTGGGTGGTTACTAAGGCAGATGATGTGGTGAGAGCAAGGGTGGTGTCATGGGTGGAGGTTGGTTCCTTCAGCTCTCTTAGGACCGATGGAGGACCTCGGTGCTGTTGGAGGTCTCCCTGGCATAGGTCACCATCGCTCACACCCCAGCAAAGCCAGTCTGATTTGAGAACCAAGATCAGAGTAGAGCTCTTGTAAGTCAGTCTCAGTTTAGCAATATTTGGCAATAGGAAGAGAGCAGAATTAATTTCTTTTAATGCTAGTGAGAGGCATTAGCTGCTGGGAGTGTCTGGTTGGTGGCAGTCTTGGTAGCACAAAGGTCTTTGCTCTATGTAGAGAAATTAATGTAAGCAGGATGGGTGCCTGGACTTCAGATGAGTGCAAATAAACAAACACCACCCTCCATTTCTGCATTTTATTTTTAATTGCCTTTCTTTAAGTGGTGATATTTGTGTATTGTTCCCATTAGAGACAATTTACGTTCCAGGCATTGCATTATCAGTCCCTTTATGTTTGCTTAGGGAAGAAAGTCTAATAGATTTCTGTTGACTTTTTTTTTCCTCCCTCCTTCTATCATTTTTAATATGGATCTTGATCAGTTTATCTCTGTGGATGGTGCCTGTGCTGTGGGGGCTGTGTGTGTATTTATTCCCGCTAAAGAGGAGTTTAGCATAGTGGCCCATATTCTGCCTGTCTAAATCTCTTCCCGTACCTTCCAGGCAAACTCCTGTGTATTCTAAACCCTACATATGTTTAATGTAACCAGGACTGTATCCCAGTTCCTGGTGATCCTGCAGAATATCTTATTACTGGAGCGTTAACTCTAGTACCTGACGTTCCACCAGAGCTGAATGGAAGAAGGCGCTTTTCAAACATGTCCCATAATAATGGGTCCTGACCTCCCCTTGGGGTGTCCCTAGGAGGATATCAGGGTGACCTGCCTGTGGGTCTTTTCTGCAGTGAATTGCAGAGAACTTATCTACCATTCTGGACACTTGAGTGGCAACTCTAAAAATGGCATTGGAGAATTGTCACTTACCTCATGATCAAGCCTAAACCCACACTGCAAAGTGAACAAAGTTTCACTCTCCTGGTGAAAGAGGTACCTGCACTGCAGCCTGTCCCCTTGGATGGTCTCTGAATAAGAGGGTTCTGTTGGGGTCCAGAAGGTGACCAAGGGAATGACCAAAACAAGATCTTTAAGTATCATGGAGACACTCATTAATATTGTTCATAGGGCTAGTGTCTAGATTAGGGAACCCCTAACTGAGACAGATGTGATTTATGAGTGTTTTCACCATGTAGAATAGGGGGCTGTAATTTTAGTTTGCAAAGTATATCGAGTCCTTTTGATTTACCACTGACTGATGGAGTGACCTTGAGCAAAACATGCAGTCTCCCTATACTGTGAAAGGAGAGCTAGGCAGGAATTTTTTGACAAGGCATTTTTCATTTGAAAATGCCAGTTCACCGAAACTGGAACTCTTCAGGAAAAAGTATCAGTTTTGATGAATTTCTCATTTCAAATTTTTTTGGTCAAATGAAAAGTCCCCCCCCCCAACTGACTTTTCTTTCCAAATTAATTTTTATTTCTAATACCTACAACAAATATTTCAGAAGTCAAAAGCAAACATCTTGACCCTGTCTGATATTTGTTCAGATCTCAAGATTGCAAAATTTGATTTTCTGTTGCAATCCAGAAATTTTTAAAAATCCTTATCAATTATTGCAAGATGGAAAAACTGTTTCCTCCCAATAACATTTCATGTTGCCATCTGCAAACAGAGAGAATGCCTCTTCTGTATCTGATCAGCTGTGGAGCCCTGCTCCCTTTGTACTGGTAAGGTGCTTTGGGATCTTCAGGCAGAAAGTGATGTAGAAATGCCAGCTGCAGTTGCAGTGTCCATCTGGATGCGTCTTCCCCTGCTGCCTCTGAGGTGAAGTGCAATTGCTTTTTCCCCTTCCCCCTCTGATCTCGCCAAATTAAAGCAAGAAAAAGACTCCACCAGCAAGACCTGCTTCTGGATTTGTAGTCAGTAGCCNATCATGCAATAGTGTATCATGAATTTCTTGTGAATCACATTGGTGAAGCAGGTTTATTTATTTCTGAGACTTTAAATCAATACAAAGTAGGTCTCTTAGTTCTGAAGCTGGGATGGAGTGTGAAAAAATGAGCCCATTGTACTCTTAAAACTTTGGGGAAAGGAGATGACAGCTATATAATTCCATTTACCAGGCACTAGGGGCTTTAATGTGAAGGTGACAGGGAGCTCTTTGTGCATTTAGAGCACCATATCTTCTAAATAAAAGATCTGTAGACTTGATAGTGGAGTATAGCTCTGACTTTAATAATCTCCAAGCATTAGACCGAGCCAATATGTTCCCAAGTCAGAAGGGTCCCCCACCGAATGCTCGTAAATTAAAAGTGCAGGAACTGCACACATTCATAGATTAGAAATGCAAGAAGTGCAGTCTGTCTCCAGGCAGAGAGGAGGTGTCTGTGCTTGCTCCACCATGCGAATAGGCTAAAGACTCGAGAATGGGTCTGTTCAGGAGCACGGCTCTTGCTGGCGTCCTACCTCAGCTTGGTTCTCCTGTTTGGCGTTGCTGCTATTTTACCCTCTAATGACATGATATGTGTGGGGGAAGAGCTGAGTGATAGAAATGAACACTGCAAGATCTGTTGAGGCTTGACTGCACATAATAGCAGTCAGGTTTTAAGTTCCTACATTGTGTTTTCTGATGAGACATTCATTCTGATCATTTCTGCCTGTTTATGAAAAATAGGCTATTTATAGTATGTGCATGTGCCTTTTCTGCTTCAGGTTTCTGGCAGATAATACAAATTGTGGGATGGGAATTGCAATTATTGAAATTATTCGGATAAAAATCTGGCACTTATATTCGATATAAACACATGATATGCTCTGAATAATAACAGCACTTATGTTACATAATGAGTCCCATTCAAGCCCTCTGCTGTCATTTTTGCAGATCTTTCATCTTTGATGAAACATATGAGCCAATCAAGTTTGCAGCCAAACCAGCTTTGCAGTGAATGTCTCAACTAACTAGCAGCTCAGTTTCTGAAAAGGAGCACAGAGAAAGCAGCTGGTCATCACGGGTTTGAGTGCTAGAAAATGATTAATATGCATACGACTTACCTATAAACGTTTTGAGGACGGTCTTTTAAAGGCTGAAAAGGCTGGTAGAATCCTGGCTCTCCATTGTACTTTCCAAAAGATCCTCTGAAGTAAAAAGAAGTGCAGTTTCCCATGACGGTAGGGAGAGTGGCTTTTGGAGGACCAAATGAAATAAGTTTTGACAATACTGCCTGTGTATTTTGTAAGCATGTGATATCGAAGGTTGCATTATCTGGAAAATAGTGTGTGTTCTTGCAGTCATGGGCTGAGCTTTAACACATGCAATTCTAGAACTAGCATTGCCTTCTGACCACTTCACTGATGTCCTCATCCTTTTGTTGAGATGGGAACAGAGAGGAAGCATTTTGTCCTGTGTACCCTGTTAAATGCACTGCTTTCTGCACGCTTGAAAGGTTTGTCTTCAGGAGCAAAGGATGGGGTAGACCAAGTGGCTCGTCCAAATCTGACGTGGGTCCCTAGTAATCGGGAGACTGTTTGGCATCAAATACGCAAGGAGTAGGTGGTGGCAGTCCTGCTTTATTGGCTATGGTTAATACTAGTGCTTGACGGGGCGGCAGGGGAAAGACTGCTGGTATAAGGGAAAACAGACCTGTTTGCTAACACCTTCCAGCGGAGGGAGGCAGCACTTGCTGTACCTCACTCAGAAGTGTCAGACCGGCTGCTGATGAACTGGAAAAAGGAAATTACATCCAAAATGCAAAGGCACTGGGATAATGTGCAGGAAAGGAGTAGTAACAGAAATGAGGGGTCCTCACTAGAGACTTCAGAAGGGACAAGTTTGGGATCTCTTGTGTGGGGCCAGTCACCCACAGCAGCTTCCATTGACTGGTAGCATGTCGAACTCTGGGTGGACAGAAACACGGTTTCTGGGTTTCTGAGCTTTCATGGGGTGGAAAGAATTTTCATTTAAAGCAAATTTTCGGTGCCAGAAGCTTACTGTCTGGTGCTTTGCTGTTCATGGCTGCTCTTTTTTGCCTGTTTTTGCCATCAGATGAAGCACAAGGTCAGAGGTCAAATATTGCCAGTATTCAGGTATATGTGTATTGTGTTTCTCAGCTTTAAAATCCTGGAACCTGTTCTTTCGCACCCCTCTTGCTGGACCTTTCTTGATCTCTGGTCTATGGCAGCTGACTGGTAGCTGCATCTTTGACTGTTCCCTTGAGTGCTAGTAACCTTTCTGCTAGGAAGGGCCTGCTTTGCAAACTTAACCCTTCCATGCACGTGTTTGGTCGTTAGACAGATGCCTTCTGTAAGCCTTGGGCTAATGCTACTTTCTCTTCTTAACCTCCTACTTTATGTGACTCAGTGTACCTCCATGGCACACCCAAACTCTCAGGGTTTGAAGTTTACCATTTTGACAGATCCTGATCATACTGGAAACAGGGTTTAATCCTGTGCAGTCTTTTCTTCCACAAGTTTGTTTCTAGCATTACCTGTCTGACTGATTTAGCAACATTTCTAACTCCACTCATGCGTCTGCTGACCATGTGTCTTATTGAGGAATATCTGAATCCTTTAATTGCAGAAGCATCAGTTTTAGACTTTTCCAGCAGATGTATTCTCTTTCACCCTTGGATATTTTCTTGCAGAAACATTTATACAGCAATATGCATTGCACCATTTAAGATTGTTAATTGGAGATTGAATTAGTTGTCAGCCTTTAAAAATGTAGTCCTCTGAGGTCAGAGATGAGGTGCTTAGCAGAGCTGAATGGATGAGCTATTGCATTCATTTTTTTCTCAAGCCCAATGATCATTGTCTATAAGCTGGCTAGCCCTTCAGTGCCTTTTAACCTCTGGCACCCAATTCAGTCTGCAGCTGTATGTGTGAAACAAGTTGGCAGGATCTCTGATCGTTCCTGAGAAGACAGAAGAGCACACGTGCAGAAGCAGGTTAGGGGACCAGCACCCAGCCTAGCAGTATCGCTGGAAGACAGCCTCTTTAACCCCTTGGCTGCACAGTTCCTGCACTGGGCAGTGGAGTAGCTTGTTTCGCGTTTGGACTGTGCTTAAGTCAGGGTCTGATTTAGAGCTTGCATGTGCCCATAGTACATGTCCCTCCTGCTGCACTCAGCACAGGTGCAAGTGCACATGTGGACATATATGTCATACAAATGAAGGCAACGAGCGCTCATTGGTAGAACTTTTAAATGTGGCTTGGGACTACGTTGCCTCTGCTGACAAACACTGACAAGTAAATACTACGCTCGCTCAGTATTACAGAGGGATTTCATTTGCACAGCCCCTCACAATGCTCTGCCACTTCACTGAAATGTCTGGAGCACTCGGGAAAAGGAACTGCATATTTATCTTGATCTCCAAAAAGGGATTTAAGGGCGAGAGCAGGCGGTATATTAGACTGTTTTCATTGCCTGTCAGCAGTGGTAAACCTGAGCTGTCTACAGTGTCTCTAGATAAGCAGCAGCAGAGGCCCATTTTGCATGTACATACGTTTGCATTAGTTCGTAGATGGGGAGTTTAAATCCTCTTTATTTTTATTTTCCTCTGTGGAAAGCATTTAGCTAGACTTGCGCCTGGCATCTGGAGGCCTGTGCTTTTCTTTTACTTGAACCTAAATCTGTGCTGCTATCTTTTCTACCATTCCTTTTCATGGCACTGATTTTGTTAGAGGAAGATGAAGGTGCTTGAGCTCAGGAAGGAGACCCAGGAACATCTCTGCAAAACCGCAATGCTTAACATTGACTTCTGAATCTTTAAGCTGGTTGCGTAACTTCTGTGCCTTGGTTTCTTCTGTACGTAAACCTCAACCGACATCTGTCTCGCGGGGAGTTTTGTAAAGATTGTCCAGTGCTTGTAAAATGCTGAGTTTTGTGAAATGCCAGACCACCGGGCCTTTTCTCCTCCAAAGGAAAATAAATTTGGAGTTAGCAAATGATAGCATCGTGCCTTACCGGTTAGGCAATGCTTTAGATGGGCACAGTGGCTCCCTGACCGCAGCTGTGATTAACTGATGTTGTGCAGGAAGAAAGCTAATTGGTCCGGTGTAGTTTTATAACCAGATCAAAATTTTCTATTTTCATACCCCTTTAGCACGTTCTTACTTTCAACCCAAAAGGACAAATCCTGAGAAATGTGGAGTTCCTCTGTACTATGGGTGAGATGAGTTATGTCCCGAGCGCTTGTTGTAGGATGTCGGGATGAGGATTAAGTCAGACTCAAGCATCCCTTCCATAAGGACTGGGTTGTCCTGGGCTCCAGGCTGCTTCTCTCTTGGGGTAGCCCTTCTTCCTAAAACGAGCTGCGCTGGTTGTTTGGTGGGGGAGGACAGGTTGTTTGTGTGTGTTTGAGGGGGATTTTTAAGATCTAAATGAAGCAGGTATGTAATGCCCTCTGTCTGTTAGAAAGACTCAACCCATAAAAATAACAAACGGCATGTATTTGCTAGAATGTCAAAGTTATGAGTTTATTTTGTAATGATGTGCTCCTGCCTTCATGAGGTAAACTGGCCGTGGCAGAGGTGTTATTAGTAATATGGACTCAGTGGAGCAGAAAGCCGAGTGACCGAGAGATCAGTGTATCAGTCAGTGAGAGGGCAAATGGAAAGAGACAGCAGGAGAATGAGAAAAGAGCTGCGGTGCCTGGGCTGAGATTAGAGATGGAGCCGTGCAAGAGAATTGGAAGCCCAGCAGTCAGAGTCTTATTCTTTCCAGTCTCTCTAAGGAGCTGGTGGGGCTTTGTCTTTGCTATACCCATCTTCATGCACGGTGGTGGTTTTTTCCCCAGTTAAAGGTTTAAATGGGTCTACCCTACCGGTCGTCTTAGTCGGAGGAATTTTGAATTAGTGAGCTGAGCTCAGGTCAGCACCCAGGAATCTTGGTCACTTATCAGCTCCATTGCTGCTTGGGGAAGGGCAAGTCATATAACTGCCCTCTGCCTCAGTTTCCCCACTTGTATCATTCCCCTTGGGGATCACTATCATAAGATCTTACCTGCACACAGGGCTTGGGAAGGCCTCTTGTGAGTGGTTTGCTCCATTCTTCAGTGTTGAAGTGATCATGACTTGCTGGAGGGATGGGCTTATATGTATCTATCTCCTTAGTCAACACCTCCTTGTCACATCCCATCCTCTGACGGTGTTCCTGTTTTTCTTTCAAAAGGTGCTTGGACGTGAAGTTTATACCTCCAACAATCAGCTGGGCGGGATCCAGATAATGCACAACAATGGAGTGACACACAGCACTGTGTGTGATGATTTTGAAGGAGTCTACACTATTCTGCAGTGGCTTTCCTACATGCCAAAGGTAATTCCTGGCCCTGCAGGAGTGCAAGGTGCCATTACCTATTTGCTTTGTTCACAGGGTTTTGTGGGATGGGGGGCTTTCTGCACCTGTGGGTTTTTTTCTGTGCTTGTGTGGTGCCTAGCAAAATGGTTTAGGCTCGTGATGAAGGCTGTTAAGCATTATGGTATTGAAGTACACAAAGTAGTTTTTGTCTTAGAGTGCTGCAGGAACTGGGACGCGGGGCAGCCTGGCACTGCCTTGGGTGCTTTCACATCACTCCCCTGGTGCGCTGCCCTCAGTACTCTGGGCAGCAGGATTTTATGTCGGAGGTGGATTATCTGTTACTGAAAAGCCTCTAAAAGTTCCCCTCTGAGGCAGTAATTTGTAGGAGTTGATGTATATGTGTAAGCTGCTCTGCAACCAGGAAGGCAGCAACAAGAACACGCAGGTCACCTTCCTTCAGGAAAGAGGGCATAGAATGAGTCAGGTGGCCTGGTCACCTTTCAAAAATTAAATTGCAACCCCTTGCTAATGCTGGCTATGCCTGAAGTTCAAGAGCAAATGAAGTACAACGTCTGCCATATGATGCCAAAGGAGGGTTTGAGAGAGTGTATGGAGCACCTTGGAAGTTTCTTCAGGCTCTTGCCAAGTCTCTGGGATCCCATCAGCTGAAGGGTTGTGCAGTGTGGGGGAAAGAGGACTCTGACCAGGTCCTTTAGAGCTGGTGCTCGGTTCAAAGCCATGCAGAGGAATTACTTCCTTCCATATTTTGCTTTTTCCCTTAGAGCGTATACAGCCCTGTTCCTATCCTCAAAGTCAAGGATCCTATAGACAGAACCATAGAATTTGTTCCTACCAAGACTCCCTATGATCCTCGCTGGATGCTGGCTGGACGCCCAAATCCAAGTACGTAGATCTTTGGTGGCCAGGATGCGCAATAATGCGTCTTGTTTCAAGACTGTCAAGGCTTTATGTTTGCAATCCAAATACATTTCAGAGTTTATAAAGTAGTTAGTTCTAAACAATTTGAATATAATATATAAAAATAGCATGTAAATTCTGAGTGCTTGAGGACACTTAAAATTATTAGTTACTTTTATAGATTTTCTTTTCTTTTTACGGTTCAGAGGAAAGTCCATCTACAAAGGGTCTATACGCTAAAGAAATCAGAGTATTCCTGCAGATCTTGGAGAATAATTATATTGGAAACACTGCAAACCACTGAACCCCCATGCATGCTTTTGGGGTTGTGCAGCCTGTGTACAAGCCTGTGTACAAGCTGCAAACTGGGTAACCATTATGCCTGCTGTTATTAATGAGTTTGGGGGGCTAAAATGAGATTTGTGATAAACTAAGTTTTCTGGTTTTGGATAATATTTTTTCATCATCTCTCAAGTAATTCATCCAACTGTCTGAGTGCAGCTAACACTGGCTTCCAAATCGAGTGACTTCAGATTTTAATTTAGTGGAAGCGTTAAGGAAAGCAGATGATTCCCTGTGATAAGTTAAAGCAGATATCTCCTAGGTGAGAAGTTAAAGCCATTTATTAGAGGAGATATTGCCGTGATATTCTTCAAACTGACGCCCGACACGAGGCCAGAATCTAAACGATCAGCTTTGGGCTCACGATAAAGAGATAATTTTGAAATGGATGGTCACATTTTACAGTGGGGCCACAGAGGCAAGGAATGTAGAACACAGTAATTACAAGTTTGGTTTTGATAAAACACTCTCCATCCTGTTTAAGTCAGCAGAGGTTAGCTTGCTTGGATCTCCACTTTTAATTGGTTTTGGACTTGGGTTTGCAGAAGCAGAGGTGCTTGTTCAGATTAAAGCACTCCTGAGAAGCTGTGTGCCAAGGGGTAAAGCTGGGAGGGATTTGGGGCTTTCATGGGTTTTTTTGCAGAACTTCATGAAGCCCCAGTGGAAAGCAGGTGTCCCCAGAGAGTTGTGATTTCTGTAATTGTCTGGGAGAGTAGAGCATGCCTTGACTTTGGGATATACAGCTTATATAGGCTGGAGGACTGCAGGAAGAGAGCTGTCTGCAAATCTTGCTTGTCACTCCCCAATCCAGCATCAGCAGTCAGCCCAAATGAAAGTTCTTTGTTGTGCCCTTACCTATTGACTGGAGTAGGATCCAAGCTGAAATATTGGAAAACCTTTCTGCCATGGTCTTCCTGTCTGAAGAGTGGGAACAGTGCCATGCCACTGCACAGTTTGGCGTCGTGAGGCTTAACTCATTCATAGAGTCTTTTGTGTCCACTTAAGAAACACAAGTGGAATATAGAGAAATACACCATAAACTGCTGCCCCACTTCCTGTAGGGGTAATTGTCATCCCGAGAATTTTAATTGAAGGAATGTATGTGGATTGTTAATGTACAGATCTGTTGTTGCACGTGGGGGTGGAGAGGTATTGTCAATATATTGGAGTTTGTGATGCAGGAGGAACCCCAAATCTGATACTGCACTGGCTTTATAAAGGGCAAATAATACTAGTTCATAGTTAGCATGATCAGGGTAATCAAGGCCTCATACTTCAGGGTAGAAGCTGATTGTCTGGAAGGGTCAGGAAAAGTTTATTTCTCTTAGAACTGCACAGTCATCTTGGTAGTGTGCTCTTTGGGAACAGTTTGATTTCTCTCAAGCATTAGGAAGTTGCTGCCTTCTTTGGGCAAGAGAATAGGTCTGATAGCATATGGTCTGACCCAGGATGGTGACTCTTAAAGCATGCTTTAGTTTAGGGAGAAGTGCATCATCATCATCTGGTGTCTTCTATGGAGCAAGTAGGCTTTTGGTATCAGAGTACTTCATTTCAGTTTTTCTAAAAGAATGTGTGAAACATGCTCAGATGCGTGGTCTAGTTTTAAAATATCATGGAAATTTTTATATTTAGTTCCTGAATTTCTTCAGCATTCTTTCTTTTCTCTTGATTCTGCCTAATCTTTCCTTTAAAATGTGAGATAAGTTTTTAAATAGAAATAGACATTTTGAAAAACATCTTTAATGACTTTACTGCCTTTTGACAAATGTTTGTAGCATCTTGAAAAAACCAGTTATTTATTTAAAAGCATGGAAGTCCCTCTGCTATCCGAACCCCATCGTTTAACAATAAATGATGCTTTTGCTGATAAATGACTGTCTTTATGCAGACTAGCAAATGAAATAAGACATGATGGCTGAAGGCAGACAAATGCTCAGCTGTCTAATGTTCCCTTGTATTATAATCTATTTAAAAATAAATAAATAGACAGTGCTAAGTTCTCCAGTTGACATTTTTAAGCAAGTTTCAGTTGCTCCTTTTATGTTTTCTCTTCTTTCTTCCCTCCCTCCTCCCTCCTCTGATATTTCCATTTTTTTCCCTTCCCTTTAGGTCAAAAAGGACAGTGGCTAAGTGGTTTCTTTGACAATGGCTCGTTCCTGGAGATCATGCAGCCCTGGGCACAGACAGTTGTGGTTGGTAGAGCAAGGTAAATTCTAAGAGGCATTTTAGACATTTGTAGAAATCAAGTTTTCGTTATGCTTTGCGTTTTTCTAGAACCTCCTTTGAAAGTTGATGGCTATAAGTAAAAATAAGTCGTTATTTGAATAGGATACTTTTTTACGACACGAATGAAGCATGGTCTGATCGTTTCTCCTGTTTTGCTTGGAGGTGTCAGCTTTAACATGCACAAAAGCCAAAAAGAGAGGTATTGTTAAAAATTATGGCAGACAATATATGCTTCCCTAGGTACATGGTTGCATAGTGAGGCCGCCTTGCAGCTCTGACTTAGTTGAAGGTTCATTACCCAGTTTATTGTTTTGCAATCTTATTTGACTTGCAAGAAAAGTTCAGCTAAAACTAGAGCAAATTGCAAGAAACTCTGCACAGAGAAGAGCTTAATGTTGAGGTTTGCATGGAATAACTTGCAGCATTTTTCCAAACCAGCACCCGCCACACCTGATCTTAGTTGTTTTTCATGATGCAGAGATGTGTAGTTCCAGAGACCTGTGGCACTCACCTCCTCCCAAGGGGAGTCACTTCCCCTTACCTTGCTGCAAAGTGGCACCTGTGCAGGATTCTAAAATGTTCCCCGTTGCCTCGAGATTTAGATCTCCGCTTTGAAAATATTTGCAGCCTGGGTCATTCTCGATGTTGCAGGTCTGTGAACTCTCAGAGCTGGCAGGAAGCAGAAGGCTGGAGATAGGATCCTGCATTTTGACAGAATGCAAATCACAGCTGGGCTCAAAACCCGCTCAATCACCTCTTTTCTAGTTTCTTTAGTCTTTGCCCCCTCCAAAATGTCACTGTAAGTTTCCTGATCTGATTGTCTACTTCCTCTCAGAATAAAGCCATTTTGAAAGAGTACATTTATCTCCCTTGAATTTCCACTACAAGTGCTTGAGCTGTCCAAATGCAGCGTGCTTATCCTTTGTCACTCCTCATTCCTCAGACTGCCGCCAGCTCTCCTCTCAAGACAGAGCTTCATACTCTTGCCTCCAGCAGACTCCCAGCTCCTAATTGATGTTAGTGGTTTTGGTTAATTGTCAGCCTTTTCTCTTTTTTTGTTAACAAGTGAGAGGGGAGAAAAAAACCTGAAGTGCCTGAATGGGATCCTGGAGGCTTCAGGTGTTATACTTAATGAGATACGGTCGTGCCCATGCATGACGGGTGTTCAGAGTGCCTTAGTTCCTAGCAGAAGTGTGCATCAAAGAAAAATCTTTTATTTACAGATCTTTCACCTCCCGTACTGTCAGTATCACAGTGCCAACAATCCAGAGCCAAATCACCTGATAATGCTTACAATATTCTGGAAATCCTGTGGCCACCCCTGGGGTCTGACTCCATCAGCCTCTAGCTGCACCAAACTGGTGACATGAGGACTGACCGTAGTACCAGGATATCCCTGGTGATGCTGTGTTTGATTACCAGAGCATTCAGTGGGAGACAGGGAGAGACACCGCTGTTCCTGAAACACACAGCACAACTGGGATGGCCAGCTAGGCTCCCAGCCAGTATTAGTCATGAATCAATGCTGTTTCTTATCTCCATTATGTTGATAGCACACGTGGCCCCTGAATATTTGGCACTGGGAGCTCCCATTTCTCTTTTAGACTCTTTAAAGCCACAGCTCTACAGAGTTCTCCTAATGAGAGGTCATAAATAGCAAAGCTTATGCCATTCACTAGAGCTCATGTGCAACATCTCAGAGATTGTGTCCATTCTGGACATCTCTAAAATGGCCATCAGGAGCTCTGTTAATATGTTAATGAAATGCTGCATAATAACTGAAGGAGACTTCCAGATATGAGGGCATGCTCAGCAAAATGTCCCTCTGTTGCTCTTTTCTTAAGACTTTCGAGGGTCTTTAATGGTTTGGAACTGCCTTTGGGCTATCCTAGTGCAGAATGTGATACGGAGAAACATACCTGTTTCCTCACATGCCATATCAGGGCAGGAGGAGGAGTCTGTGCTCAAGACACAGCAACGTGGTAGTGTATGGGCTGCACAAGCCCGGCTAGAGATGAACTGCTGCTGAGCCAAAGGGGCGTTCATGTGCAGGTGCAGCTCAGCTCTGCTGTCTTGGAGTTTCATGACCACTGCTGGTCCCAGGGGTCTTAGTGCTATTACCCCTGAAGATCCTTTCCACTCAGAATGTTGTCTGATCTTTATACATTGTTGAGAGGAGCAGAAAATACCTGCTGACTCCACTCCTAAGTGTAGCACGTAACCTTGGGATGTCCTGTGGCCTTTTGATACACTTTGGTATTTTTATCTGCCATCCATGACACTCTGAAGTTTTATCTCACAATGTCCTATAATTATTTAAAGGCTTTTTTAGGTTAAGCAGTATACCGGGGTGTGTGTGTGGGGGGGGAAATCAATGATTTGGCAAAGCTAGAAGGTCTCTGTCCAGGCCCATGCTCAGCTTCACTTGCAGTTCCTTTCTCCTGACAAATTCCAAGTTGCTTTGGACTCTCACATACAGGTATATATAATACAAATGAAACTGACTTCTTTCAAAAGCAGTGGCATTTTGAAAAAAACAAATATGAATGTATTCTTCTGGGATTGTTACTGTAAGTGCTGCCAAAACTCATCTTTTGTATGTATGTTTGGAATATGTGTGCTGTTGGCTGTAAATTGTCTTTTATTATTCTATGGCAACTTGTCCAGGGACACGCTATAAAACAAGATGTAGCATCTTCATGTGCTAGCCTGATAAAATTTATATGAAGTATAATGGAAAACAGAAGTTGTTTTGAGCTGTTTTCAAGTTCAATAAATAACTGTAATACTTGGATAAAGATGTTCTTTATTAGGTCACATGGGCCCTAATATAGAAGTTATAAGTTACCGATTTAAGACGGCTTCTGCAATTACGGGTTTCTAGGCAGACTCTTAATCATAGTGAATGGGAATATTTTCAACCCCCTAGTGCACAGAGGCCTTGTCGCTTTTTCTGCCTGCAATGTGTGTCATGCAGCTTGAGGTGGTTGAGGAGAGAGTGTAGGCTCTGCTGGGACTCCCGTCCTGGGAGTAAGCAGTTGTCATCACAAGCGAGATGCCTTTTGTGTAAAGGAGTGGTTAGATGCTGTGGAAAGCGGAGCTGAGCATCCTCCCTGGTGCCTACGTTCCCTACCCTTCCCCCTGCCCCTGCACCCTTCCCACCCTTGCAGTCATCCTGCAGGAGAGGGTCTGGGGAGGAGGTAGATGAACAAACCCAAACCTCTTGGGAGAGGAAGTTTTTGTAAGCAGTGGAGGTTTAGAGTGGCGGAGACATCAGCATTGCTTAGACCTGCAGCCTGTGGTTGTGTTTAATCAGCTGAGAGTGCTTGCGAAAACAGGGATTGGGAAGCCTTGGGTCTTCGTGTTTATTTTTTGTGGTCAAGACCATCAGTATCAAAATCTGTGTGGTGGCAGGTGAAGGGTGGTGGAGATGAAGCTATATCGTTCAAAATTTGGGCTTTGGTTTATTCTATTTAATTTTTAGTGAGGTATGTGGTAATTTTTAGAACTACATTTTGCTTTGAGAACTGCAAATTCTACTCTGGAATTCTCCATCCACATGCCGAAACTCTGCAAAAAGGCAAGAATGCTTCTTCCGCCGTTTGCTTGCATTATTTGTCTCTCTTGAGTATTTTGATGCAAATTGGAAAAAATTTCTATTTGTATAACAATAGAAATATGAATTTGATTTGTCTCGCATGTTACCAGGCTGGGAGGAATACCTGTAGGAGTAGTTGCCGTAGAAACGAGAACGGTGGAGCTCAGCATCCCTGCTGATCCTGCAAACCTGGACTCTGAGGCCAAGGTAGGTTGAACGTGTGCTTGGTTGCTTGTTTGTCCTCTGCAAATGTCTCTGTGGAAAGAGCATTTGTTTTGATGGGATTTTTTTTTTTGTGCCAAACGTGGGACAAAATGTATAGCCATTCCTTGATGGGGTGCTAATGCATGGCAGTTGCTGCGAGGAGTGAATGGACAGTTGTGTTGGCCATTCCTACAGGAGACCCATTCCCCAGCAGTCCTGCTTCTCTTGTGACTTAGGTGAGATGCAGGGACTAGGGCCCAGGAGATCTGGCAAGCAAAAATCATTTCCCTGTTCTTTTGCTGTGACCATAGTGTTTCATGCTCTTTCTGCTCTGACATTTGGCTTTTCTCCTTCCTGATTTCACAGCTCTGGCCCTACATCATCTCTTCTGGGTTTTCTCCTTTGCATATCCTTTTCTCTCTCTTCTTCTCCTTCACCTGCTTACAGCAGTCATAGTATCAGGCTTTCCATACCATCACTCTTCCTCTTTCTGGCTAGATCAGTGGGAACACTCCTGTTGATGTTGGTCACAGAAGGATTGTCCCAATTTTTCTGTGGGCAAGTAGATCCTAAGCATTTCATGTGCTGCGTTCCTTGTTGTTGGTTCCACATTGCAGCTCTTGTTGCACCCATTTCTGTATTTTTGTGCTAACTCTTACGTTAATGTAAGTGTTTCAAGGCTTAATGATCTTTTTTATTCCCGACAGATAATCCAGCAGGCTGGTCAGGTGTGGTTCCCTGACTCTGCCTTTAAAACTGCACAGGCTATCAATGACTTTAACAGAGAAGGGCTGCCTCTGATGGTCTTTGCTAACTGGAGAGGCTTCTCTGGCGGAATGAAAGGTAACCATCAATTTGGATCCCCTTTTAGTGTTGTCCTGTAGAGTGGCTTGTCTTTCACTGCTCAGGGCACCGCTGCTGTTCCCCACTGTGGCGTACCCACTAGCACTAGCTCTACTGGTTTAGCATCCTGAAGCAGTTCTCTGGGGACAGACCAGCAGTGGGAGTTTGTGGCAAAGGACAGAAAAAGGTCATGGCTTTGGGCAGCAGCTAGCTATTGGATTGGCTTAACTGTGGTTACAACTTGTACCCATAAACTTGCAGAGTGGATCTGCTTCACCCGTCTTTGATGCAGTCTGCATCCAGCCCCCCTCTTTCATGGCAAGTATGCGACCTCCCTTAGAAATGCTAATACGGGGATACTTTTCCAGGCCTGCCAGAGTGTTTGGACATGTCAGCCTTCTGAAATCATGTCAATGCTCTGCCCAGCTCTTCTGAAAGTCAGTTGTGATCGTTGCACTAGCTAGAGGAAAGGGACACTCTACGCTGCAGTAGCTGTGGTGATGAAGGGTTTCAATCCTCTCCTCCTCACATGTGTCTTGTCTTAATAGGCATATAGCAGGAATAACATAGAATATGCAAGGTGCAAATTTGATAGCAAGTTCTTTTCAAAATAAGCAATGCAGTTGTATTTTTATATGTACCCTCATGTACGGTTATAGGAACCGGCCAGATCCTCTGCAGTGAGAACAGGTAATTGGATGTTAACAGTGGTCTAGTTGCTAACAAAATTTACAGCTGCCAACCTGGGCTAATTAAACACTAATCTCAGGAAACCCCTTCTGCCTGGAACATTTTATATCCTTCTGCCTCAGCTTAAAATTGGGGCTGGATAAGCGAGCAATATTGCATATCAAAAATGTATACGCATATTCTGTCAAGGGAAAACATTGTCTTGTTGATGATTTTTTTTCCCACTGTAATGTTGTCCTATCAAGGACTGTCTCCCAGTTGACTCTCTTGGTGGTAGTGATGTTCATATGAAGTGAACAGTTATAAAACTGTTGAGTTAATATACCAGCAGTTAGATTTTTGCACCACTTATTGCTACTTTAAATTTTGTGAAGTGCCAAGAATGTGAGATTGATGCTATAAAATTTAAATGAGTAAAAGATTACAGCCTCTTACCTGCACGTGGCACTTAACAAACACAGAAGAAAAGTTACAGATGCTCTAACACAGTAAAAGTTCCTGCTCTGGAAAGACTGGCAGGGTGACAAAGGCTGTCTTGCTCTGCCGTCTCATTAGCAGGGCAGAAAGCAATGCCATTGAGTTTGCAGATGCAAAGATGGAAGATGGCAAAAGATGGCAAAATGATTCCCTCTGGAAAATACTTGTTACCTTTCAGGATGGTTTCTGCTCCATGTGCTGCTACTGCACTCCCTTCATGACTTGCTTTCCCTACCGCACAACTTATGGGGAAGTAGTTGATTAATGAGCGCTTGGTAAAGTTACAATATTATTTTGCCTTACCACATTGCAAGATCTGTTGGCTTTGCCAGTGCCCTTTGCTGGGTTCCTCAGAAACTGAGTTTAGCTTTGGAGTTGGGACCAGAAACCCAAGGTGGAAAAGGCACTACAAAGATGCTAATATTTGTATTGCGTATCCCCAGCTGGTAGCAGGAGGAGGAGAGAGCCACCGCAGAGGAGGGAAGAACAGACCTATTGCAGCTTGCATCTTGGCCCATGCATGTTCCTGCATATTGTTTGCTGTTGGGGCCTGCGCAGCAAGCGTTGGTCTCTCCTGACACCCTCTGCATTCCTTGGGGAGGTGTTTGCAGTTTTGGTTTCAATGCTGGCTGGGGATTATGCAGGGATGGAAAATAAACAATTATGCCACCCCTCAGTGCACACAAACACACTGCCAGGAGCCGACTGCACTGTGGGTAAAATGACTCCAAAATTGTGTGTAATGAGTAGGAAAAGATTAGAGACAGCTCTTGCTATGCTGAAAATTGACATTAGCAGAGGGTGGAAAAAAAGAGAGAAAAAAAACCCAACCTCTCTTTACTAGTCAGCCTAGGAGGTCTAATTCAAGCCGTAAAATAAATAAATAAATAACATAAATAAAGGCATATCACAATGGTATTGGTGGTTTCCCCAATGAGCTCTATCTGGCCGGAAGGCTATTCAGCATAATGCAAAATTAAATTATAAAAACTGGCTTGAATATTTAGATGGAGGAGCCATTTGGAAGTGGTTTATTTAGGCGAACCGGCAGTGACCCACAACGGGGAGACATCAAGCGTGAAATTTACTGGAAATTAGCACCAGGGTCTTGGACTCGGCATGAATAGTTTGATAGCATGCAAATCCCCGCGACATTAAACTGCAGCGCTGCTTGTGCTACAGGGTCACTCGCAGTTGGTTTTTCATGTTTTACTTATTATTTTTTCCTGGGACAGGTTATAAATAACAATAAAAAAAAATTCAGCAGAATGAAAAGGCTGTTTTAGATCTCTGATTACCTGGATGTTGAATGACAGTATTGCTTGTATGTAATGGGTTTATGAGGGACATTATGTGTCTGCAGCCAATATATGCCTGGTGTTTACCTTCAGGTCCTATCTGATAATCCAGCCAAGCTGATGAGATCTGTTCCAGCTTTGGAGGTTCAGGGCACGCTGCCCAACACTATGGAAATGCAAAAAGCTGTCTGCAGCCTTTCTAGCATGCTTGATGCATCTGACTGCCAATATTTACACATACAGTGTAACGATAACAGCTTCCAGCAGATTTCATGTCTATGTGTAGTAGACGCTGATGCACACTGCAGCTGAGCAGGCAGGCAGAGAATGGGAAAATGTGCTGCGAACGCTGTCTGCCCTACTGAATAGCAAACAACACTGCTCTTCCTAGAGGACTTCTGCAGCATTTCTGTCTTACACATGGCTTATTATGCTGAGGTTTAAATTAATACAGGAAGTAAATTTGGCCCACAAAAATAATATTTAATTTTAATTTTTCCAGTCTCAAGCAACTTCTTTGCAAGAACAGTTGTGCAAACAGCCTGCGCTCAAAATGTGCGTGGTGTTCTTTGCTGCACAGATTATGATGGAAGCGATTGGGTTTTGTTTTAAACATAGTAAGTGTGTTAGTTACAGTGTTAACAGTTTATAAAGTCTGCACCCTACCAAGGCACTGGGGCTGCACGGGTAGCTCGAGCACAGAGCAGTGGGCACCATTGAGACCTGGCATCATTTACCACCTGCAGCAGTTAAATTTGGTGCACTATTTTCCCTTGTAAGAGTGGAGAATGCAGCAAAACTGCAAATAAGAGGCAGTTGTCACAGTATGGCAAATGTTTCATAGTTTCACACTCAAATACCATATTAATGTAAATCAGGGAGGTTGTGTGTTCTGGTGATTGGGCATGGGGACTACAGGCAGGTGTCTTGGTTTGTCTTTTTATGATCTTCATCAACTCTACTTATGTTTTACCTCTTAAAAATATACATTCTTTAAGAGTCCCTGCTTTGCTGAAGCAGTAAGTGTAGGCAAACTGAACAGTTGAGATGGTGGGAGGGGAAAACCCTGCAGAAGAGCAGGCTGCTGTTAGTGCTAGAGACAGTTCAGGAACCCTTCTGTAGCCTGTGGACACTGCACTGTGCCCCTTGGCTCGTCTCTGGAGCTCAGCACCTTCTGTGGTCTGGAGCTGTGTGTGGCACCATGGGGACCTTTCACTGGTGGCAGTCAGATTGACTGTCTCTTCTTTATTTGGGCAAAACTTGGTCTCCATTAGTGGAAGCCGTTACCTTAAAAAAAAGAAAAGGGAAATTCTCTACAACAGAGGCGTTTACAGCCAGTTCTGAAACTAGTGCAGCATCAGGTCCATTGACCTCAGTGGAAGTTTTGAGCATGCAAGACAAGCCAGCAGTTGGTGTAAATCCGTATATAAAATATTAGCCTAAGGCTGCTGGGACGTTCCAGGAAGATGAAGTGCTGTATTGCAGGATCCCAAAAGGAGTAACTGCATGCAGAACCGCATAGCGGTAAAGTTCATGCTTCTGGATAGCTTTGACAGTCTGATCCTGAAAGTATTGTAGGCACAGAAATACTTCCCTGACCTTGCTGATGCCACCTGGTAAACCTGAAAGAGATTTGGAGCTATGCACAGAAAGCATCGAGTTTCTCTCAATTTCTCTGCCTCCCTCTGCCTTGTTCAAACAAGTAGCGCTTCTTTTTTTCTACACTCAACCTGAGTAAAATATATACCCTTGGCAGGAGTGAAAAATGTATTGCTAATTACGCAATTATTTTATTATGTAGCACTAGTAAAAAATGTCTAGTAAAGAATTAATTCAGTTAAAATAATTTGAATCAAGCAATTATTTTCTTAACACTAGAATTAGCTGAAAGTACTTCAAGTGCTTTATTACTAGCTCTACATAATAAAATAATTGTGTAATTAGTAATAAATTTGTCACCCCTTTTGAGGTCTTTTTCTTTGCTCAGGACAAAGGAAAAGGTTGGAGTTTTGTTTGGTTCTCAGTCCCCACTGTCTCTGCCAGAATTTATGTTTATTCACAATTAGAGGAAATAAATTGTTCTTCTCTTCATCAGCATTTGACATCTCTTAAATAACATGAAACTCCTTTTCCTGGGTACTTGGACAATCACCTTGCAAATGAACTGGAGAGATCACGTCGGTGCCTATGGTGCTAATACACACACACACACACACACACTTTATATACACCTCTCTCACTGCTTGCTCTATATGTGTTAGTGTGTGTATATATATGTAAGAGTGTGTGTGTGTATTTCCCAAAGAGTTAAGTGCTTAACTATGGTCATGTTAAACCTTAACATTAAACTGGGGTTAAATGACAAGGGGACCTTGGCTGGAGTCTCTTTCTTCCCTGGAAATGATGACTTTCTCAAATGATTGTAAAGATTTTAGATGAATAAAAGTGTCTCAATCTTTTAAGACACTTACTGAAGGCCAGTATGTGTGTGTGGTACGTATATGCAGCCCACTTAGTTTTTCTGCTCTATGCACTGGTATTTTAATGACCACAAAAAATTAGACAAACTGGGAGGCGCTAAGCATAGAACAAAAATGATGAAGGGGATTGAAAATACTGTCCTGGGAGACATGAGAAATGAATACCTATAGTGTGTCTAAGGAAAAAAAAAAACCCACTGAAAAGCCTACTGCTATTACAGCAAGCCCGAAGGAGTGGAGAGATTATGTAGGGTGATGCAAGGAGCAGTAATATGAAATTAATGGGGATGGGAAAGGAGGGGAAGTTTGGCTGAATACTGAGGAAAATTTCATCTATTTGGCTGTGGAAATGCCCCTAAAGAGGTGGTAGATTTATTGTTTGGGATTTCTAAATGAAAGCTTTAAAAAGCACTGGGAAGGAAACATAGGATGCAGTCCTGTGTGAACAAAAAGATGGACTAGATAATCTTAATAAGTATTTTTCATTTCTTGTGTATTTGATTTGATACTTATATATATAATTATATGTAACAAAATATGTACATTTGAGGGTGCCTGTTTCCATTACAAACTATATCCATTATAAACTATGTCCTCTCATATAAATTCTTCTGCCTTCCTTTTTTCTTTTTTATTTAAATCACCTTTGGGGCTGATACTTTCAATGTACTGTCTTTACACAGTGGAGTTGTTCTTATTAATTTTGTGCAAAACGCCTTAAACAAATTTTAATGCAAGAAGAGAAGAATGCTATTTCACATCTGAACCCTTCTCACACACTAATTTTTATAAAGATATGCGTAAGGTCTGCTGCCCTTAGGTATGCCATGCACATTACATGAATCATGATACAGGTCCACGGTAGTAAGTCTGAAATTGGGCAGCTGTGCTCGTATTAAGTACAGAAATACCTGACCTGACTTCCAGGACTGCTGAAACACTCAGTGGCTTGGCTGGAAAGTAAGGGATGGATTATCTCCAGGACACATGGTGTAGGACTGGCTGGTGTGAACTGACGAGCCTGCAGTTCATGTTTTGTGAATAGATGTGGTTACACTGGAAGTAACCGGACCAGGTCTCCAGAGTGGAGGTCCAGTGTCTGGGAGCAGGACTGATGTGGGAACATCTCCGTTCTCAGTCTATCTTGCCCAGGTCCAGATAACGCCAGTCAGAGCTTGCAATATGGTAGCAAGAGGTGGTTAGAAGAGCTGAATAATTGTGATTTTTTTCCCAGTTTGACCAGGGGTGGCAGGGCTGAAGCACTGACGTGCTGTGACTTCAAGTGCTGTGTCCTTTTTCTGCAGACATGTATGACCAAGTGCTCAAGTTTGGTGCCTACATTGTGGACGGCCTGAGAGAGTATCGTCAACCTGTGCTTATTTACATCCCACCGCAAGCGGAGCTGAGAGGAGGATCCTGGGCTGTGATTGACCCTACCATTAATCCTCGTCATATGGAGATGTACGCAGACCGAGAAAGCAGGTATGGCAGCTTTTTCCTCCCTCCGTAACCACCTGCTTTGAGGCATAATTACCTGGCTGAGTGAGAAGCTCTCAGTTAAGAGTGTGGCAGTTTGTTACTGAGAGGGGCTGACCACTTTCCAGTTGTAACCCGTGTCTCGGAGGAGTTTGCCATGTAGTGATCACAGCTAGGACAATTCGGATCGTCTCCTGACTCAGACTTAGATGGGGGTAAATTCTGTAGCCAGTGTGAGCCAGCCTCTGTGAAGGTTCATTACTAATATTCACAAAGCACAGGTGCTTAGGATTTTTTTTTTTTTACCGTTCTGATATTTCCACACACTGCTTTGTGCTTTGAAACAAGTGCCTGTGTATACAATTTTGCAAATTAAATAAGTGTAAATAAGTGTGTCCTTTAAAATCCCTGAGTGTTGTACTATCTCTCATATGGGCACTTGAGTAATTGCACTTTTTTAATTAAATACAACTTGCGTAAGTGAAGTTCTGGTTACTGGTGGTTCAGGATATAAAACCACAGGCAAACTCTTGGAAGCAGGTTTTTAAAAATATTTTAAAGAATCTCTAAAATATAGAGATACTGAATCATTTGGAGGAAAAAGCCAGCCCTACCTGGGCTATCTGTAGCAGATGGAAGGAAGGTGTGTAGAAGGACAGCATGAACATTGTGCTATGTCCCCTCAACTCCTACCGTCTTAGCAGCGCAAAATTCCTGGGCAGCTGCTCCAAGGGGAGAAAAAAAAGTGTATGTGGGGAGGAGTTGAGAAGATGCCCTTTCCAGATGCCCATTTCCCTTGCCCTTCCCAGCTGAATTTTGCTCCTGCTGGGATGTTTGCCTCTCTCTCTGTTCTAAAGAAGCAAGACAGAGACACCTGTGGTCTGTTGGCCTCGGTATTTCCTGTGTCTTGAGCAAACATTGTCTAATCTTTGTCTCCTGCAAGTCAGAAATTTTTGCTGTTCTTTTCCTACTTAGAAATGTGGAGCCTGTTTGCTTCACAGTCAGACACAGTGTGAGCAGGATTTCTACAAACTACTTCCCCCACCAAGTGTTTTTTGGGGTGCATGCAGGAACCTCCCGTTGCTTCTGCCCCATACCTTTCTAAGATGCCAGCAGTGTGAGCTTGCCTCCTGGAAATCTCAAGCCAGCTCCCCACCTTGCAAGACATCAGGAGGGACCGTGTGTGCTTTGCAGAGCTGTACTTGGACTCTAGAGATCTTGAGCTCCAATAGCCAAGAAAGAGATTATTTTGCAAAATATGTCATGCTGTCCCTAAGTACCATTACACATTTGTAATAATTCTCATCACTGTTGCTATTCCATAACCCTCAGCGCTGACCTGCCTTGTCATTACTCCCACCCTCACAGTTAAAGACTGAAGTGATTTTATTTACCGAGCCCAAGTCTCAAGTCACGTGCTCCCCTGTCTTTGACCTGGGAAGTGGGCAGGATCTCTAATGAAAATGGCTGGTTAATTGGTTTGTCTCATAAAGCTTACTTACCTTTTGAAAGAGCTTTCAGGTCACAGCTTAAAAGAGACTGCTGAAGAGCATTGCTTGTACCAGGCTGCATGATATACTGTTGGATAGATGTGTTTCTGTGAAGTCTGGTGTGCATTTGTGGCATTGGATAAATAGCTAAGATTCTTTCTTGTTCTCTCTTTCTCTTTGTTTTGTCTCCCCCACCCCCCTTCTCTTCTCTTCTTTTTTTACATACTTTCTAGAGAACATTGAACCATTCCATTTTGTGTTTCCCCTTGTCTGATGACCTGAAAGTGCCTTTCTTTTCTCTTTTTCCCATCACTGATCAGAGGAGGAATCCTAGAACCAGAGGGGACGGTAGAAATCAAATTCCGCAGGAAGGATTTGGTGAAGACGATGAGGCGAGTGGACCCCGTCTACATCCGCCTGGCAGAGCGGCTAGGTACGTCTGCGTGGGGGCTGGCAGAGCAGTGATCCGTTCAGCTGGTGGCTAATGAATGTGTTTATAGACCTTAAAAAGGGGCACTGAGGCATTTTATCAAATTCATGATAATTTTTATTTACTGTCCTCTAACTTAGAAGAAAACCAGATGAGACAAGCTGCATGTATGTACATCTGAGAGAGATGATATTCATGTGCATTTAGCATACCTAGGGTGTCTGTAATATAGTGTCTTTTTGAACTGATTTCTTTTTTTCTTTTTTTAATTGAATGGGTCTTACAACAGACACTTGCTACAGATGCTTGTGTCTAGTTTCCATCTCAGCAATTGCTCAGCTCACTAAAAACTGGTGGGCCAAACCTTCATCTGGTGTAATTTGGCTCAACTAAGAATTTGGTCAAAGACATTTTGGGCTGCTGGACTATCACTGTGTGTCTGAGGCAGTTTTGAGTGATGATGTCTGTCTGTGCATCAGATTCAAGAAAATAAAAAATATTCTTCACCTCCTCAGTAAAATACAGGGTGATCTGCAGTGCTCAGTGGCTAGCACGTCACTGCATGTGTTGTATTATTACTGTGCCTTTCACTCCAAATGATCCCAGCACTTGGTATACACCCAACAGCCCAAAATACAGTGTTCAGCAAAATGCACTTAATATCAGATACGTACTCTCTGAGGGGAATAGACTCTTTAAATAGTTCTTTACTAGCTCTTACTATAAGAGTATAATCTTACAGAGCCTCTTTTTACCTCCAAAATTGACTACATTTCAGTAGTGGAAGAAGCATGCTACGTGGGTATGGTTTGAATTTATAAAGCCTTTTGGGATCCTTCAGGAGGAAAGTGTTCTGCAAATGACTGATAAATCGTGGCTACTGCTGCAGTTACATTTTATTATTTGGCTTTTTTTAATTTATGGCAGTGCAACAATTTATATACAAAACAACCATTCTGATGTGCCTTGGGAAGAGAATAATAATTGTAAAGGGTGCGGGGAGCGTTAAGAATCAGACTGCTTGCTGAAAAACAGGTTCCTACTGATGTCTTTGATAGCATCAAAGACATTTTCTCTTTTTAATGGTAGTATTTTGACACTCTCTTTGTTTTCTCTCACTGTGCCAATTGCTTTCTGGGCAAGAAGCAGGTTAGCAGGTGTTTTGAGTTTTGCAGACCAGCACAAGGCAGCAGTTTTATCTGAGTTCAGATCTTCCTCATGTACATTATGTGTTGCTGCGTGAGAGAGCAGACACAGATACCCGGATGGATGGATGTGTTGTTCTGTCTGCCTGCGTCTGTTGGAATTAAAAATCAGTTTTAATGTTTGTAGTTGCAGCAAGGAGATTCTTTTCACAAAACCTCACTTGTGACCTATGTTAGACTTGACACTGTCCCTTTAGGAGCAGATGGGTAGCATGACTACTCCAAATCGTGGAGACCCAGCACAGGGTCCCAACAAATGCTCTCCTAAGGTGTTTCACACTTCACAGCTCAAAGGCTGCAGTCGAGTTCCTTACGCAGTCAGGGCTCACAGCTGCACCTCCTGCGGGTGTTTGCACCTCCGCGTCCGAGGCAGGAGAGCTGCCTCTCCGCTGCGCGAGTCTCCAGGGGAAGGAGAAATCAGATGTGTGGTTAGAGAAGGCAATATGCTGAGCAGTCAGCTCAGGTCCGTGCAGATACATGGCACTACGGCAGGAGCACTGTTTCTGAGAGTATTTACCTTCGCCCCACCATAACAAGCACTGGCTCTGCCGACGAACAGACCAACCTACTGCCTCTGCAAAGGAACGGTGTCTTCTGTGCAGCGACTGCCGGATGAATCCTTTCCCAGGAGCAGAGTCACTGGCTGTGGACAAAGAGGGCTGCCGGACTGTTTAAATCCTGAAGCGGTGGAGGAAGGGGGAGAGCAGAGCAACGCGAGCTTAGTCGTCGTCGGGTGGCCCCTCCAGAGGGTCCGTCACCCAGACTGGGTGTGGGATGCCTGCAGGGCACCCTTGAATCACACCGGTGGGACCTGCACCAGCATCCCCAGAAAAAAATGCGGCGAGGAAGAGGGCATACCGTTTTCTGCCAGCAGTCTCAAAAATCCAACGCCACGCTATGTGAGGAGGCAGGAGCCTGTTCAGGGCTTTTTTCCCCCCTCTTCCTCTACAGGGTAATTACTCCCAGCAAACTCCATACACTTTAATTAAAATGACTGCAACACAAGAGCAAGTCACTTACAACTGTACATACAGAGAGCTCTAAAAGCTTCAGTCACTGATAAGCATCTCACTTAGATGGCTCGTAATTGCTCCCAACATCGGGCGATCATTGCTGTTGTTTTGCCACTAATTCCGTACCATAGCAGGAAAGCCAAGATTGCAGGACACAGTGAATTGCATAATTTTTTTTTTGCTGGTTTTCTTTCTGGCCAATTTAAAATTTGTCAAAGTTGGTCTTCTTCTGGATCACTGCCCTTTGATATTTCGCGCACTCCATTTGCCACAAACAAGCCGCAGGGCCGCAGTTCATGCTGACTCCAGCAGAAGCAGAGAAAGCTCCATTTATCTTACACTGCCTGCTGAATTCTTACTCATTAGCTGGGGGTTCACTGCCTCTCTTTAACCCCTGAATGGCTGTCATCCCTCCCTGGAGCTGCTGAATAGCAGGGAAAAGGGAGATGCTCTCAAACGTGTGCCTGTTGCAGAGGGGTGGGGAAACAGGGCGACTGTGGTCTCATTCCAGGCGTCTTGAGACACTGGGGTTGGACTTGCAACTGGGGAGTGTGAGAGCAGAGCAGGCCGGCAGATATTGAATAATTTGACATAAATCTGTTCATTATCAATTCTCCAGCGCTATTGCTGAAATGTTTATTAGCTCCATGTTTTATTAAAATGTCACTCAGAGTTGTGCTATTACAAACCAGCAAACAGTGCGGAGCAAAGGGCAAGGAAAGGAAGGATAGCCCTTATCCTGCCCAAGAGCACGTTTCCACACAGAGTAGGTGTGCAAGGAGAAATGTAGGAACAACTCAGATTGCAAGCCTCAGGCTGTAGTTAAAAATCTGGAGATGCAATTTTGTTTAGTTATTACAATTAGAGTAAAGCATTTAGGAGTGGAATAAAAATTAGCTTTGTCATGCAGATTCTGGGCATGTAATGTGTCAGTTGCACGGTGTAACATACACAAAAATTTGGTGGAATATGAATGAAAGGAATGGCAAAATGGCTCCAGTTAGAGTGAGATCGGATATTACATTTTCACATTTCTCTTATCAGGTATTTATCTCATAGTAAAAGGGAAGCATCCGTTCGTCACCTGATACATGTTGTAATAGTGTGAATATCCTCCTCAGCTGATCCTATGAAATAGTTGGCTGTGTGCTGGCATGCACCTTTAATTTTATTTGAAATTATATGCCCGTTTTGCATTTGTCCGTATACATTGTACAAGGTGCAGGAGCAGGGAGCATACAGCTCCACATGTAGTACAGCAGCACTTTGGGAAGTGGGAGGCAGTGGTTGCTTTCTGCACAAACACTGATGCTGTAGACGACCTTTAACTTGCCGCAGGTAATATTACCAGTCAGTCTGTGATGCTGGCTTCTGACCTGCTTCGCACTTTATTTGGCTAAAGAGTGTGCAAAACTTTTCTTAAATTTCCAAATAATGAGTGAACACTCAAGCATTGAACCTGTAACTCCACTTTAGCCTAGCAGTTCCTCTCTGCAAATAAACGTGTCGGGGTGCAGTACCAGCAGTGAACTCGTAGGTCCTTCTTGGCCCCGACTGTACCAGCTGGTGAGGACTTTGCTGATGATGACCTGGGGACAGCCCTGACACAGCCTTGTTTCTTGAGTGGCTGAAAACTTCCNGGTTGTTTTCTTGAGCAACAAATAAGAAAAATGCTGCTGTTGTGATTCCATCTCTCATGAAGTCTTGGACAAATGCAGTCAGTGCAGTTGTTACTTTGTCTTTTTTAGGCAATGCTGATTTCCAGTAACTGCTTCTATATGCAAGTGCTGCTGCATTTAAATTGTTGTTAATTCACAATCACGAGTCTAGAAGAGCAAGTACTGATTTCTGTCAGCTCCTTCGTGACAACTGGCGTCTTGAATATCCTCCCAGGAGGGCTGTAGATGTTTCCCCCAAAATAGGAATTTTTTGGAATTACGTACCTGCCACGCTTTGTCTGTTTGCTCTGATGCCAATATGAGGCCTTAGGAGCAAAGAGTTGGAAAGGACTAGGATGTTCAAGGATATTTCAAGCCCGTGTCATGAGCATGTGTGACCTTCACTGCTATTTCATATTGCACCTTTATAACATAAATCCTACTGAATATTTAGTGAAGCAATTACAAGCAGTCTCATTTAAAGAAACAAGCGTCAATCCAAAAATGCCTCTCTCCAGGGAGGTGAGTGGCTCTCAGTGACCTTCCTTCTCCTCTCTGGAGCAGCTCCCTCCAGCTGGGGTGGGAGATGTGTTGCCTGGGCAGCCCAGACACAGTTGGCATTCTTGCTGCCTTTGCTGAATTTTTGTCTGGCAAGAGCTTTGTTAAAGGCAGAGGAAGGGAAGGTGAGATTCAGGTAGGAGGATTATTGTTGCAGGTGTGGAAATTAGATGGGACAGTCATAACCAGGGTTAAAATTGACATTTAATTATGTCATTGCATGCAGAGTAACTGCTGTACTTCTCCAGAGTTCATTTCTTAAGGACCCTTCCAGCACATGCTGCAGTGGGATTTAACTGCTTTGCTGAAAAGAATGGCCACAAGCAGATGCCAAGATAAATTGAACTTAATATGGGTTTTTTAGTGTTACCTGGGGAAAAAAAAAAATCCCCAAATTTGCCTGTAGTAGTTGTAACATTGACATAATCAGTCGTTATTAATGCTCCTTTGTAGTCTGGAAAGATTGCTACTGTTTATGTTGTAAAAGTCATCTTTGAAAATCACAGGTATGGGGTAATTTGTCAGAGTCAAACGTGTATGTGAGCAACTGAGGTCTGGATGGAGGCACCAAAGGAAGGGTCACATCTGGTCTCTGCAGCAGTGGGTCATGGGCACGTCCTCAGCTTGTCGTTCAGAGGAGGAGGCTCGCTGCTGCAGCCAGGGGGGACTCTACGCCTTGGGTGTGCGCTCTGCACACTCACGCTCACCAACCACTCATGCCTCTGCTGTGTCGCTGGCTGGGTGTGATGAGCTGGAGCCTGGGTTGAAACTGTCTGTTTTGTCCAACTCTCAGCCTGCAGAGCCTGAGAGTAAGCGTGAGGACTGTCTCCGCACATAGGTTGGGTCAGAGGCCTTGGTGCTGGGCTTTGCCCGGGTCTTTGAGTGGATGTTTGAGGAAGAGGCAAGAAAATGGACAAGTAAATGCTTGGCCATGCTGAGGCTGTGTGCCGAGGGTGAGGGATAAAATCCCACATTTTAACAGCTTAGGAACCATAAACCATCAAATTGATTCAGAAGCTGCCTGGCTTTCTGCAATCAGAGGGAACCTACAGTAACATTTCTTGAAGTCATTTTGTCTAACCTGTTAAACTGGTCATATTTAAAAAAAGCACTTTGCTACTAAATGTTATGGGAAGCCGTGATTCATGGTCCTGCTGAGCCATTTCCGTCTGGCAGGAACTTTATTAAAGGCAGCCCGCACCCTGCCACCGCAGCAGGCTGCGGTTACTGCAGGACACTGCACTGTCGACGGCTCCCTCTGCCAGGCACATACATCGGAGGGATGCTCAAGACGCCGCTTACTTCAGAGGCGATTTTTTGTTTAATGGGGCACAAATCAAAATAGTTTAGATGTTGCTTTCCCTGCCATGATGCTTTCCCTTAACTTTTGGAGGGGAGTATAAATGATATTCAGTATCAGAGCGCTTTACAGGAGAGGTCTCTCCGTGGATTTATTGCGGCAGCTTTTCCATTTGTCTGTGCGGGGAGGGCAACTCCTCTGAAGCCTTCCTCCATGATCGCGGGCTGTAAAGCATGCCTGCATGTCCCTGCTGCAGTGGTCGGGAAGTGCTTCTCTGCAGGGTGGTTAAAAGGGCTTGTTTTGGCCACTCTAGCATTTGGCATTTATTGTTCTGTGCCACCAGGGTATTGAGAGCCCATACCTGAGGTTTGGGGGCCTGTTACGGGCTGTAGGACATGGAAGAAAGAGTTCATAACCCCGAAAGCCAGGCTGTAGCAGCTGGATGGGGAGGCTGGTGTCACCCTGCGGAGAGACGGCAGAGATGGGCACAGGCCAGGGCAGGGGACGATGGGGGAGAGAGGGAGACATGAGCTACCAGCTTCTTCCAGGAAGTATGTAGGAACATTTTAGGTTGAATACTTCTTATGTGTGGTTTTAAACTAGTTTTTGTTGGTTTAACCCAGGTATGTTTGAGCAGAGGGTTTTAGCAAGGACAAATCCCTTGCCTGTTGTTCAGGAGGAATTCTTGTACAGTGAAGGACATTTTGGCAGGACCCTGAACATTGCTCTTTTGACCTCAGAAGAGTCTCTCTAATCTTTTTGGTACCCCAATGTTATTGCTTCCCCAGGGCATTTTTTCAACTTAAGGCAGTTTTGCTACTGATTTTAAAAGAAAAAAAAAAAAAAAAAAGAAAAAAGAAAAGATACCATAGAACGAAGAGGTCTTGGTGCATTTACCACTGTGGGTAGGCTTTCAAGCTGTTGAGAGCCAGATTAAGACATTTACCTGGCCTCTTCCGATCATGCTAATGGCTGTGATCATACCAGCACAATATATAGATACAAGCATACTTGGAGACTGCAGAGCCAAACTGCAATCCAAGATAAATGTGACATTTTATGGCACTTAGACTGCTGCCTTAGAAAGTGTCCTGTGCTGCCTGCCAAGCTAGGAAGGTCACACATGTTCTTTCTTCCTTTAAATTGTTGTCTTGTCTTACCTGCGTGCCCCACCTGCATGCCAAAACCCGCTAGACTTTGTGTTTGCATTGTAATGTGGCCGTTTCAGAGTGCTGCTTCTTTTGTTTCTCTATTGATTAGTAGCCGATCCATACCTCGAGGTCTATAATGTTCCTATGATTTAAACTTTAACAGTTTCATTAACTGTCAAGTACCTTTAGAGCAAAGGAATCCCATATTTTAACTCCCCTCTCCTTGCCAGTATAAGATTTGTGGAAGGAGACTTCTTTTTCTGAGAAATAAATAAATAAAGCCCCAGCTTTCTGAAAAACCCTGAGGCCTCAAGATCTGACTAGGAAAGAAAGAAAACCATTCCAAGATATTTAATTGTACAGGGGGCTTACAGGATTGATCGAGAGCTTAGCTTTTTACAATAGTCCAGTGAATAAGAAATGCTCCTGACAAACGATCGATGATGGGATAATCACTCTTTATCCCCCCTCCTCATTGTTACCTTCTTTCTTCCAGGAGAACAGGGTTCAGAAGTCAAAAATCTTTATAGACGCTGCTTTTAAATTAAGCAGAAAATAGACATTGACATATTTGTTAATCTCACCTAAATCATTACTGGGCCTGGCTGGTTTGACTGTACACCGTGAGTGTGGCAGGCCAGAATACATGAGCGTTACTGGCTTAAGTGCATGCATTACCATTTAAAACAGGGAGGTGTAGGAGCCTGTGAATTTAACATGGATAAATATATATAATTTTTTATTCTGAAGGTTGTAAGAGTAGCTTCTCTTAATTAAAACCTTCTTACTAGCATTTGAAAGGTTAGGTAACATTTATATTGGTAGGCACATAAAAACATTCCTTCCCTAGAAAGAATCATTACATGGCTGGCCTATGTCTTGGAAATGTGCTTTTGTGCGCGTGTGTTCAAACCTGTTCTGACTTGGAAGAGAAACTCTGGAAGGAAATGAAAACATAGGTAGTGTGAAGTAGAAAAGAACAGGGCCTGTATGCAGTGGTCCGCTGTAGGTGGGTCTGAGCCAAAGCCCCAGTGTCACGGTGCTGTGCGTGAGCTGCTGTGGTGCTGCACCCACCGGTGAGAGCCACTGGGGTACTTGGCCCTTTGGTCCATCAGCCCTGGATCATCCTGTCTGTGGGAGGTCAGCCATGGATGCTCAGGGAAAGGGTAGAAGCATCAAGCAAATGCAGTGTGATGCTTTCCCCAGGATGCCCACTCAGCTGCCAGCAGTCCTGTAGTTTACAGGCTTCCTGAGAGCAGATTTATATCTGCATCTTCGCGCTTAGAAGCCTGTGATGGACTTCCCTTGCATGAATTCATCTCATCACTTTCTGTGAGCCCATTTGTACTTTTGGTACTCAGGACCTCCTGTGGCAATGAGTCCTACCATTTGATTTTGCACTGTGTGTAAGTGTTCCCTGTTGTTGGGGTTTTCGTAAAGCTTCTGCCCCCTAATTTCATCTGGTTTTGTTGGGAGGGACTTGGATTGCTCTGGCTTCCTGCTGTGATTCCAAAGTCTGCTGTTGTCAGACTGGACGGTGGCCGTGGAGCTGCTGAGGACCCCATTGCTCAGCTGTCCTCCTGCCTCTCCCCAGCCGTCGCCTTCCACGTCACCCAGCCTGGAAGCGTGGCAGTTTAACAATAGGTGTTGATGTAATGGTAGATGTTGCATTTAATCCCATTGACATTCCTTCGCAAACAATACAGATTAAAACCAAAAAAAGCCCGGTGGTGTTCACACACTACAAAATGCAGTCATGATACTCAGGCTAGAAGATAACAGGGAAAGAACCGTTGTCCTCCAGCTGAATCATAGTGCCAGCTTTTATTCCAGGTTCTCCTGTTGACTTCTTGTGCTACTGGATAGGACACCTCTTTGTTTTATATCTCTGCTCCACTCTGTACACTGAAGACACAATCGAGCACACGTCTCCCAGGCGCATGGGCAGTTATATTAACATCTGAATGGAAGGTGCTGTAGGATAGTTGAATGTTACAACCCACCAGTGCTTGGAGCAAGACTCGTCCATGACCCGGCTTCAGATTGCCAGCGACCTCGGCTTTAAAAGGGGAGGCAGGATGGGAGGCAGCTGTCTCTGAGGCTGTGAACTTGCAACCAGAGCTTCTGTTGTGGGTGGGAGGTTAAAAAATTCAGCAGAGTATCCAGTACCATATAATTTGGCTCAGATTGCAATCTTTGCTTAAATTGAACTAAGATTGGCTCTAAATACTCTGCCTCTGCACAAGGACCTCTTGCACATGTGTTGGTGAGGCAGTGTAGGAGAAGCATCAACCTACTTCTGGACCAACTTTGACCCAGTGTAAATTACTGTAGGTTTAGCAGAGAGTTGCACTTAGGGTTACGCTCCCTGTGGCCTGTTACGGGGAGAAGAGGGGATTTACATTCTTAGTTTGATAAAGGGGCAGCTGCAGGAAGGAGCACCTTGTTCTGCTGTGGGAAGCGGCAGGAGTTGCGACGTGCCTCCACAGCACAATGTGTTTCCCCTTGCCTGGCTTAGCCTGGGTCAGGCAATTCCAAAATTAATCAGAAACTGGCTAATGCAGGGTTTTGTTTTAATCAAAGTTGATTTTATCTGAGCTGCATCTTATGAAATAAATTAAAAATTGTGAATTCCACAGGACATTATCTTTTTGACACAGTTTTATTCTTGTCCATCATGGTAGTCCGTGGTTGAGACTAGTGTGTGCCAATCACTGGTAAACTGAATGTGAGCAGTTTTGGCGTCTCTAGCCTAACTTGTGTGTTTTCTTTAATGAGGCACTGGCTCTAACAGCAGCTGGCAGGAACCAGCCTGCAGGAAGACTTGAAATTGTGTAGGTAGTTTTACATCATCCATGTTTCTTGCTAAATGAACTGCGTTTTGGGACATTATTCTTTTTTTAGGAGTAAGTCCACAGTAAATGTCACTTAATTGATGGCTCAGCTCATTGGCATTTAAATGGAATAGAGTTTCCACAGCAAAAACTTCTTCAAAGCTCCTGCTGAAATATCAGTGGCAGGAAATCTGGGCTGGAACACTTATATTGGACTCAAGATTCTGCTTGGCGTTGCTGGGAGCTGATGGTCTGGTGTTTGTCCTGGCCAAATGCAGTCTGGGTTTCACCTGTACGCAGGAACAGAAGAAACCTCCATTCTCCCTCTGGACTGTCTGGAGTTGCTTGCCTTTGCTCCAGGCAGCAGTCCTTTGTACACCCCTCTGCTTTACCCTGTCTAAGGTCTCTGAAGTGTGGCTGTGCCTGCTTGCAGGTACCCCCGAGCTGAGCCCTGCTGACCGAAAAGAGCTGGAGACCAAGCTAAAGGAGCGGGAGGAATTCCTGATTCCCATTTACCACCAGGTAGCCATGCAGTTTGCTGACTTGCACGACACACCGGGCCGGATGCAGGAGAAGGGTGCCATAACTGTGAGTATCATGGAGCTTTCCTTGGGGACATTGTTGGAGAGTTTGACATGTGGGAAATGGTAACCCTCAGTGGGGCAAGCTGCTGCTGGAGGCAGCAGGATCAGAGGAACTTGTCATTCTGTGGGGCTGCAAATAAACCTCTGCCCCAACGACTCTTGCCACAGGAGCAAACCCTCTCCACCCGCCAGCTGTTTTCTGGCCCCAGAACACAAGCACATCATGTTTTCTAGCACCTTTACCTGATCTGTGTCCATTTGAGACCCCACGTTTTCTAGGCTTTGCCACTTGCTCATTAGCGACCACATCAAAAACCCCACAGAGCACATTGCAGTCTGCCCTGGCAGAAGGGGAAGGCAGGGATGGTGATGAGCCTGTACCTGTGGGGACCCTCAGCGATGGGAAGGGCTATAGTGGCATAGCTGAAGGCCAGCTGTCATGTCAGGGTTTGAACCCTGGCCAACTAGATTTTCCTAGTTCCCTCTCCCCTTGGATGTGAGTGTCTTGGGCTGTGCTGCTCATCTGGGGAGCTGTGTCTCCTTTTGCAGAAGGGAGCAGACTCCTGGGAGACAAAGGAGGCTGGATGTAGCTTCTGGTGACTGAATGGTATGACAGGATGGAAGTCTTCAAAGTTCAGACATGGGAGTCTTTGTATTTCTCTTGTGCAAGTGGTGTAACTAAGTATATAATGAGTGCAGGCCTTTTTTTGCCATTGGGAATAAGGCATATATATTTCTCCGCATAAATGTTGTCCCTCACTCATTTCTCCTTCTCCACTTATGTCTTGGGCAGGACATTCTAGACTGGAAAACTTCCCGTACCTTCTTCTACTGGAGATTAAGACGTCTTCTTCTAGAAAATGTGGTAAAAAAGAAGATCCATGATGCCAATCCTGAGCTTACTGATGGGCAGATCCAGGCTATGCTGAGACGCTGGTTTGTGGAAGTTGAAGGGACAGTGAAGGTAAATGAAAAAGCAGTTTCACCAAGGCATTAGTTTTTCCTGGGCAGTGAAGTTCTCCCAGGTGGCGTTTGATCTCTGGTTTTCAATTGTAATGTCCACAAACATTTTAGGTGATGAAAGAAAACTTCTGGGTAATGTTCTAGGTCATGAACTGTTTTATGGGGACACTTTTTATAGCAGGCCAGAAAAACAAAATAGGTTTTTTTCCCAAGCATGTAGCACCATTGAAATGAAAATCTGAGCATCTTACAAAGACGAACAGCTCGCTCAGCAGAGCGAGGCAGGGCAGTGTGTGGGAAGAAGGCTGCGCAGAGGTGCTGCTGTCTGGCAAAACTGGCAGCAGAAATCCCAGGCGTCAAAACACATGCTCTATACACCAGCCCTGAATATCTCCATCTCCTTGTTTCTGTGCACAGTGTGCCTAAAATAGCACTGCGGAGCTGCTCGTGGTTACAGAGGCTGTTACGGAGGAGCTGTCCTAGCTGTGCAGACCTGTCCCTGCATACCCTTGGGATCCTCTGTGATGTGAAAGCAGGATTTTTATTGTATTTTTAATTATTATTTCTTACTGAATAATATCCTCAATCCTGCTCTATCCCACTGACACTGAGAAGGGTGTGGGGATTCACTGCTTGTATCCAGATGTTTCATCTGGCAGATGTACAGCCAGCCTATCTTATCCACCTGTCCTGCTGCTTGCAGAGCAGACCATGGCCATACTGTCCCCCCTCCCCCTGGGCTGCCCTCGCCTTCCTTCCCTTTCCCCAGGCCACATGTGCCTGGTAGTCCGTCACCATTGCCATGTCTCAGCCCAGGAGAGCCCCTGCTGTTCTTCTGCCAAGCGTCCTGCATCCCCCAGGTTGTACAGTGCTTTAACGCCACACGGAGCGGCATGCCGTCAGAGGCAGGGACACAGATCAGCTTTAAGATCTAACTGCCAGGGCTTGGGGTGGGGAGTCGCCTTGGCACCGTCCGCAGTCCTCATCTGATAGCTGTGTTGAGGATTTCTTTTTTAATTGCGCTCAAACTCTGAAGCTGGCAATCTCTGAAGAGCAATCTCTGGAGCTGCTCTTGGGTTGTTTTTGTCACAGTCCTCCAGTCTGAGTATTTTATTTTATTTTATTCTATTTTTAAAGTCACAAACACTCAGGGGTTCCAGAAAAGGGGGGGAAGTGTTCTCTGGAGGGCAGCAGGCTTTCCAAGGTAGTGTCTGAGCGTCTTTAAAAGCGGGCATCTCGTTAGCTAATACATTACACCAATCAAGGAGAGTTATCTTAAGCCACAATTAATCTGCTCCCTGGCATATGTTGATAGGAAAGCATCATGCTGTTTCTTAATTAAAAGCAAACGGATTAAAAATGATTAATAAGAGTATTAAATATTCTCCTAAACTAAAAGCTTTGGGATTCTTGGGTAAATCTAGCTTTACGCAGGTCTGCAACCGTAAGGCAGCTTCTTAGGGGTTTTTTTTTTCCCTTCCCTGAAATCTTCCTAAGTGCCTTACTTTGTATGCAGGGAGCATTTCTGTCATGTCTATGGGCAGAAGCAGGGAGCAAAACCTAACGAGTTTAAAATAATAATAAGAAAAAACAATGAAATAAGCAAAATCTTGAGATTGTTGAAATGACATCACAGATTTAAGACAATCATATGCATCATCTTAAAGAAAAAATAAATCCTGGTTTCATACTGAAGTGTGTCAGGCAGGACCGCCACCGGGGGCTGGAATAGGGTCTGCACTTTGGGCTTCCTCATGGCAGTGCCGGCTCTCACCCGTGGGTGTAGCAACACTGTCATCAACACAGGGAAGGAGCGCTGCTTGTGAGAGTCCCAGGGAAGAGGGAAACAATTTCTTGGACTTTGGAAACTGATAATTAAATATATAAATAAGGGGTGAGCATTGAGGAGGCTCATCAGTGCAAGTGCTGCCTCTGCGCTCCTCTCTGATACTGGCAAGGAGAGGGGAAAATCAGCTTTGTGAAGGCTTGTAACAGGCTGGTGGCTGTCGAGGCGCAGGCATTGCTCTGTTGGGAGAGCAGGAGAGGTGAGATGCTGCCTCAGATGGCGTGGCCAGCTGGAGGAACCCGTTGCATGCAGTGAAGTAGAGTCCTGGTAGGGGAGGACTTCTGCCGGCTTCACTGCTACTGCTCCAAGGGTTTCCAGCGCCTTTGTAAACATGCTGCCTGTCCTCCCCCACCGAGGCTTCACTTTCGGGTGCAAACATCCATCATGTGCTTCTGCCTCCCGCTCCCCGGCCAGCCCCTGAAATCACCCTGCTCCCAGTCAGGCTACAGAGGCAGCACGAGGATCAAAGGTGTTTAAGGTTCCTGGGTGGAGCAGGGGTTGCTCTGCTGCCCACGGCTGCTGGGGTCTGCGTTCGCATTGGGAGGGTGTCCACTCGGCCCCACAGTGCATTACTGCGCTCAGCTCATTGTCATTCTGACTTTGACTTCGTTAGTGATAACAGAGAAGGATAGTGCACCTTTAAATGACGAGCTTTGTGTTTAATTACCCAAATAAAATGACATAAATATGAATGAGTGCTAATGGTGGTACTTGCTTTTCCGGAAACCATTAACAAAACGATTCTTAAATGATTTGTAAAGAAAATGAGAGGAGAAGAGAGGAGCGAGAAGGCTATTAGGCATCTAACACACTCCTGAATTATTATGTAGTCAACTACCTAGCAAATATCAGGTGAAATGATCTTGCAAAAGAAAAAAAGGGTTTTGTTGCCAAGGCTTTTCAGGGATGTGGACACCCCGACCTCCTCTGCAGTGCACACACCTGCTGAAGGGGCTGTTTGGTTTCTGGGCTGGATCAGGGATCCCGTGATTGTTGGGGAACACTAACACCAGGTCAGTCATTAGGTGATGGAGACTTGTGGGTCCCATGACAGCTTAGCACTGGGGGAAGCCCCAGAGTAGCTGCATCTCTGACCACCCCTGCCCTCACCTCAGGATCAGTCGTATTTCAGCAGAAGTTGGGCATCTGATCACAGAAGGAAACTGGGATTTTAGCTGGGACAGCTTCTGGGGCTGATGCAACTAGTTCGGCGGCAGCCACTGGCAGCACTGCTGCCTCCGCGGTTCCCCTTTAGTCACATTTATGGAAGGAGATGCAAAAGAAATATATCATCTTTTGACTTTTGCTAATTGTTAGTTGTGCTTATAAAAGCCACGCACGCTGGGAAAACCACAGAGGGCTGCCAGCCAAATGTTTTACCCATGGCTGCCAATAATTGCGAGTTAAATTTCGGGAACAGTACGTGGGGAGCGGGAGCGTGCACAGCACTGGGACCCGCCTGGTGACACTTGTGTTTTGTTTGCAGGCGTACTTATGGGACAGTAATAAGGACCTCGTGGAGTGGCTGGAAAAACAGCTGACAGAAGAAGAAGGCGTTCGCTCAGTTGTGGATGAAAACATCAAATACATCTCGAGGGACTACATCCTCAAACAGATACGGAGGTAAGCCAACTGCGCACGCTCTGCCCATGCAGAATGGGGATTTTAAAAAGTTCAGGCTCTGATCTCGGCCACATGTGCTTCCCCAGCGGAGGAAAGTGGATCCCTTAGTTCCACACGCATTTCACATTCACTGGCCTTTTTCTGTGGCAAACACGTGAGTATGTGGAAATGCAGTTTCCTTTGGAAATGCAAATACAGGGGCAAAAGTGGAGCTGCTGTGAAACAGAGGGATTTGTACAAAGACTACATCTCCTGTTCCTCCTGCACAGACTGTAGTGCTACTGTACGTGCAGGTGCCTTGAGCAAAATCACAAACCAGCAGACCGGAGATCTAATCCAGCGGTATGCAAACTTCCCTGACCATGCCCGCCCTTTACTGAAACAGGAGCTGGGAAGAGCCAGGGCGCAGAAATTTCACTGCTAATGTGTCTTTTCTCCATTTGAGACAGATAATGGAAAATTATTTGAGAGAGCCACATACTGCACGAAGCAGGGAGAGAAAGCAAATCTCTGAGCTGGGCTGCTGCTCTCAAAGTAGTGTGTTGACCACACAGGGCCAGAATATTCTTACAGCTTCCTTCCCTTTTTTACTTTTTCTAGCCCCAGACTTTCCAGGCAAGCTACCTGGTTTCGTCTGTGCTCAATGTCACAAAATGCCCAGTTCCCTTCAATTGCTTTTTAGAACTACACCAAATAAACCCCCAAAATAGTAAAACATTGGTAGAGTATCTATTCCTCCTGCTTGTAAGAGTCGTCGTGCACATTTGCACAGATGTTCATCCAGTGGAGCCAGTTCAGCCTTGTGAGCCAAACACTTTTCTACACTTGAACAGATCTAATTTTGATAATTTTTATGTCTTAAACTGGAGGTCTCTTAAAGCAGTTTTGCCTCTGAGACAGGGAGGGCACTGAACTGCAGAGTGAAGCTCCTCTGGTTTCCATGTCCCATGTCTGACTCTGTAGGGTGTCTCTTCCTGTCATTTCACCAGTTTCTCCGTCCGTGCTACAGCAGACGGGGCTCTGTGTCATCTGGGAGGGGGAGATGTGGGTGCTCTCAGCAGCCTCTGAAGGTGCTGCTGGTGGGATCAGGGCACGCTCCAGAGCTCCTGACCTCCCCATGTCTGCCCTGGGTCCACATGGTCTGGCCACTCAGGATTTCAGCCTCCGTGCCTGTCTGAGCACGTCTGCCACCAGCAAATTGAGTGGCACAAGGGCCTCCAAGCAAGCACAGCTCTTGTCCTGCTCACAGTCAGTTCACACAAGTGCCCGCTGCCTTGTCCAGTCTCTCTTACAGACCCCATATTTCAGTCCTCCCCTCCCGAGCCTGACAGGGAGCTGTCGGACGCGCTCCGGTGCGAGTGTCGGGGCTGCCATCACTTAACTCTTGCCTCTTTCCAGCCTGGTCCAGGCCAATCCGGAGGTTGCCATGGATTCGATAGTGCACATGACCCAGCATATATCACCCACCCAGCGAGCCGAGATCGTGCGGATCCTCTCCACAATGGACTCGCCTTCTTCAACGTAAGAGCATCGATTTCCCACACTCCCGCCTGCCTGGTACAGTGGAGGAAAAAAAAAAAAGCTCAGAATTGCCCTTTGTCTGCTCGACTGTGACCACTGTACCGAGACGGGGAGGCTCAGGGAAATGCTGGAAGAGTGACATTTTTATTTTTTCAAATCAGACTGACCAGAGGAAGTGTGTTCTTTGGCCAGAGACACGAGGAAAATGTATAAACACAAGCGCCTGCGGAATTGAGTTACCGCTGTCTAACTGTACCTTATTTATTTAACAAAGCGTGACTGGACCAATGCATCAGTTCACTGTTCGGCTGCCACCCAAAAGTGCTACAGCCAGGCAATGAAGGGTGCTCCGGTACCGTGAGGTCTTGGCATAGCAAAGCAGGGGCTCGTTTAAATTAACGCCCCTGTGCCCCTGCCTGCTTCTCTTTCCACACCCCGCCTGGTAGCGGCAGGTTTGCGCTGACAAGTGCCAATGTTACACCCTGCGAGAGCGTTGCTGAAGCCGAGGACGGGCTCTGCCTCCCAGGAGCGGGTGGGAGCCCAAGACTCTCCTGCCTGGCGGCCTGTGGGTGAGCGGAGCCCACCACCGAGTCAGCCCTCTTGTCTCTGTCAGCCAGTGGTGATTTGTATTTCAAACGTCTGTCTTGTTTGTAGTAGTAGTAGAGGAAAAACAGCATTTAAGCTGGTGTGGCCAGTGCTGCCCCCACGCCCTGGGCAGGCTGCGGGGAAGGCTCCTGGGCTTCCCAGGAGTGTGAAGGTGACGGGGACAGGATTTTGGAGGCTAAATCCCCGCTTGCTTTGCCTTTGAGCCCAATTCCTTTAGAACAGGTCAGTAAACTGCATGAAAGGCCCTTCTAGCAGGAGGTAAGAGAGGAGACCAAAACACAGGTGCTCAGCCATTTCTGCTCTTCCTTCCCTACTTATTTTGAGGGATGACAGACATGGGGCAGCCCCACTGTTGTATATACTTCATGTAAGTGCTAATCCCTTTCTTATGAGTAGGTAACGGAAGCAGAAAGCAGATACAGCCTGCCAGGGTAAGGGAGGGGAAAGGACAGAGTCAAATACACCAATGGGGTTAGAACTGCGAAAGGAAATCTCAGTCTAATGCATCTGAGCAAAGTTTTTCCCCATCACCCACCTCTGCCCCGGAGCTGGCTCCAGCGGAGCTGCCTGTGCTTGCCTGGCCCCGGTGCACGGCTGGGGGAGGGGACTGCCATTATTCACGTGGGAAGATGGAAATATAAGAAAAGTTATTTTTGGTAATCCCCTTCCTTAGCACCAGCTGACTTTTTTACCCGTTCCAATGGTCACTCTTTGCAGCCGGTCAGGAATAATTTTCTCCAGTGGATGTTTGGCAGGTGAGCGCAGCGCCGGCACTGAGCCAGGCTTCCCAGGTCGGAGGTGCAGCAGCAGCGTAGATCACTGCAGGCTGACCCCAGCCCAGGTCCCTGGCTTATTTCTACCCTTTTTTTATTTTCATGGGCCTCCTGACCATAATAAAAGATCAGAAAAGCTGGAACTCTGGAGGGAAGCACAGTCAACCCCTAATACATAGATACTGTTACGGAACTTGGTCTAAGTAGTACTGGAGAGCTTACACCAATGATTGTCTTAAAAGTATTTCAGATTTACAATTCCTCTTTTAGTATCTTAGTATCAGAAGGGATGTTTTTATGAGAGAATTAATTAATGATGATGCCAGTGCCTCACACCTGTACTGTTTCCTTCTGAACTGCAACATGGCCCTTCTGTGCGTGTGGTGCCAGAGCTCCTGTAAAATCGAGATGCAGCACCGGGGGCCACTGCTCTCCTCCCTGGGGGGTGAGCAGCAGCGGTGCAGCCCTGCCCATGGCCAGCGGAGCTGTGTCATCCGAAGGACTAGCTTTTTCTTAATAGTTAAGAACCCTAATTTGATTTAAAAGACTTTTTTTTTCCACAAGAGGCCCCTGAACAACCCCCAAAGATGCTTTTACGTATGCCTATGTGGGCTGCAGCAGGACACACAGGACAGATAGAGAATGTCTCAGCCAGGCAGGACCACTTGGGGGGCATTGCGGCGCGGGTGACTCGTTGGGCTCCTCCTCCGCTGTCACCAGGATTTCCTACATGGTGGCGTCACAAGTCAGTCCCTTACCCAGGATGTCTGCAGGTGTTACGGGAAATGTCCCAGTGCACACTGCTCAATTCCTTCTGCTTGGGGTGGGAGCTGTCGCTGCCAGTCTCTTGCTGCCAGTTGCGTGCTGGGCAAGAGCAGACCCCTCTGTTTCAGTGTTACAGGCACTGGGTCAGGCTCCACTTAATTTGGGGGTAAAGTAGCTCCAAAAAAACCAGCCATTAGGTAACGTCGGAGCTGGTCTGAAGTCAAAGAAGTCCAGCACTAGCCCTGTGAGCCCTGTGGCGGTCCGGGCCTGCAGGAGCCCCATGGCAGCGTCACCGGCCGACGTCCCAGCCGTTCTCCCCCAGCCCCGGCTGTGGCCCCAGTGCCGGTGCCGCAGGCTTGCGGGTCAGTTACCCAGCGTGGCAGGGAAACCACCCTCGGTACGTACGGTTCTCGCTGGTGCTGAAGTATTTCACTTACCTCAATTTCTTTTAATAAAAAGAATGAATTACATCTCTGTTGCTAAGAGTGGAAATCTGTCACCCCTTGTCCTGAGCACCCCTTGGGGAGCTCTGCTTCTCCTTAAGGAAAGAGCAAGGAGTTTTATGCAGCACCTCTCGAACAAGGTCTGGTGGCTGCTGATGCCAGGAGGATGGAGCCGAAGTGCCTTGTGGTCTCGGCTGTGCCCCTCACCCGAGCTGCTTGGGCTCATCACAGAACACAGCCTCTCACCAGGCCTCTGTTGCCACTCTTGTTCCTAGCCATGGTCAGACTCTGCAGATGTTTGAAATAAACCTTCTGAGATGTAACCCCACAGGGCAAAGCCTGTCCTGACACCTCAGCCAGCCCGAGAAAAGCAGTACGCATCATACGAAGCAGGCACGAGTATTTACCTTTCCTAGAGCTTCATGAGGTCCACTTTGCATCCTCAGCAGCAGGAGGAGATGGACTGTCAGCCCCAAGCCATGCTGGAAGCCATCGGTGCTGGGGCAGAAGGACCAGCTCCTCGTCCCACCGTGGGCTCCGGTCTCTGCTCAAGCCTCTGGGTGTAACTCCCAGCCCACAGCTGCCATCCCAGCAAGCCATTAGCGAGTCCTGTTCCTCCTCCGTGGACTTATTTTCTTAACATCACAGTGACTGAAACAAACAGAAAGGAAAAACCCAGCCCCGGCGACTGCCTCTGAGGGTGGTGGGAGAACTTCCATGAACCCTTTCTCCCGGCAGGGAGCTGGTCAGCAGGAGCCCGCTGGAAACGAACCGCCACGACCTTTGGTTGAAGGGTGTCCCCTGCTAACCCGGGACCTTGGTAAACACGAACACCTTTCAGAAGTTCCCCACGTTAAAGGTGAGTGTTAGTGTGATGTGTTAAATTGGACCACGTTAGTGAACACAACTCCAGCAGTTATTTTTCACGCATTTCTTAAACCAGAATCCTGATGGTTAAAAACATAAATCACCCTAACAAACATAATATAAATGGGGGTGGGGTGGGTGAGGGGATGGACCCTACTGAACTCCAGAAACACATTTAAAACTCTTTAGCCTAAAATATCTACATATTAAAATGCCAAGAAAAGAAGTACCAAAGCTGTAAGCTCTCAAAAGCCCAAGATCAAAGTGCCATCATCTTTTAATGTAAACCTTTTGTTGCATCAACAGTCTTAAGAGGGATGAGAGACATCAAAATAAAAACTGAGACAAACTGTGGCTTTGTAGCTGTTTTTTGTTTTAGTCTCTTCTCTCAATTTGGGCCATGAAATAGGTCAGCTCCATTACTGATCAGCCTTCCCACAAATATTTAAAACAAATTGAATTGCACACCCAATACCCATCACAATTACGCCAGGCACAATAACTAAATTAGCAATTCAACAAAATAATTGGAAATGCGATTCTCTCTATTCCACTGCCTCCCTCAGGGGTTTGGCCGATCTATGGGGGAAAAACTCTGCTTTACTAATTCTGCAGCTAATTAGAGACACACTTGTAAATGAAGTTGTTTGTCTGAAAGTTGAAATTCTTTGCTATTGTGGGATTGGGGGGGAGAGGATTAACGCAGCCCCTCTGTCCCCCCATCGCACACCTAATTCCCCAATACACCTTCTAGTTGCTGTGCAATGTTTTGCAAAGGTATAATGCCTATTTGTGTAGGTAGTAATTAGCAGCTGTATCATGAATTAATAAAGAATTAATATTCTGTTGGGGGGGGGAAATATCTCACTTGCTGTTAATTGGCAGCATTAGGAAAACTTAGTGGAAATCATCCTGGTTATCTGTGCCCTTATTAAACAGCACTCAAAGCTTCTGACCATGCCACAGCCCCGCGCTAGCAGGCACAATTGCTCTGAACCTGCCAAAGCTGCTGGTGGTGCTGCTGGGCCGCCTGCTCCCAGCGGGGCCGGGGCTGAGCCTGCCCCAGGTCACCGAGACCGGGGGTGCTGGTGTGTGACACACAGTCCAGCCTCCTCCCGCACACACGTAACCCCCTCCCCGGCCGAGCCACCGTCCTTTGCGTGCTGGGGGCTGCGAGGCTCCGGGGTCGTCCCCGGGGCCGTGCAAGGTGCCCACCACCACTGCTGCACGTGAGGCCGGAGCTGCCGGCCGCCCCGCTGCTGGACACGGGCACGTCACCGCTGGAGCCTCTCCGGGCGGTGGCTCTGATGAGTTGTTACTCAGGGATTACACAGGCTGCACTTTCTTCTGCAGCATATTCAAATCCAGGCGAGGGCCCATTTTCATGCCAGGAATAAAGCGCTGCCCTTACCAGCAAGGTCAGCAGATGAAATGGGCCTCATAAGCTGATGCTGCCGGCCCAGGTTCTCCCCGTGTATCTCACTACCCAGGTGGTGGTGGGGATGGCAGGGAGAAAAGCCTGCTTAAACACTGATAAGTAAATTCAAAAGCATGCTTAGTAGGTCTTTGACTCTTATCTCTTCAAACAATACGAATGAGAAGTTCTCACATTTAAAGTGTTTCATATTACCCTTTTAACATTACATCCTGTGTGCTCGCTCTCAAAAAAAAAAGAAGAAAAAAAAAATCAAAAGTTCTCTGGTGCTACAACTTTAAAGGACACAGAAGTCAAACTGGAAAGGGGTGGCACAGCTGCAGCATGTACCAGCGGCGCCCCGAGCCTCAGCCACAAATAGAGGCCAGACAACTTGCCAGCACAGCAAACCCCAAAGCAGGGTAGGGATGTGGTGCTCTCTGTTAAACATCCTTAACGCTCGCTCTGACAGCGCAAGCAGCATGAAACCATTCCACCGACGCAAACTTTGGAAGCAGCTAATTTACTCCCCTTGATGCCTTTCAGAATTGTGGTTATTAAACCATGAGATTTTAATGATGTTCAAAGACCACACAGCTTTGCTGCTGCTCAGAAAATAAGTACAGGTACAGCTCAAGGGGTGGGGACACACGTCTTGTCTCTTGCGTACGGATTGTGCCAATACGATACGGTGGAAGGTGCTGCCGTGTCGTGCTGGTCTCTGCCTATTGCTGGGGAGCTGGAATTGACAGGGGGGATGGAGGGGACAGGAGGTGACATATTGCCAGGATTTGCCATGGAAGATGGTTACACCTGGAGGACCGTAACATCTGGGGACGCTCCCTCTGCACTGGAGCAGCCCACTGACGGGCATCACACTAAGCTAAATGAACTGGCTAAATGAACATGGGATTGCTCACCACACCCTGGTACCTGTGTCTTAAAAACTCAGCCCTTCCCTGTAGCCATGGGCCCTTTGAGCCCTTCTCCCCACAGCTCCCCAGACGGTGCTTCGCCTGTGACGCTCGCAGCTTGCATGAGAGGGGGTGAACGTCGCTGCTGGGCTCTTTGCTGTACAGAAGGTCATTAGTGGGATCCTGAAATAGAAAGGGCAGCAGAGAGGAGCCAACGGTGACATTTAGTGCGTTTCCGCCTGGCAAATTTTGACCAGAGAGCTGCGAGCTGGAGGGGGACGGAAGAAATCAATGCACTTCCCTGAGAGCTGCAGCTACTGCTTGGCTGCAAGCGAGCATAAAGATTTATTCATCCATGATACGTGTATTTGCCACACAAAGTCAATACTCACCTTGGCACTTATTTTCTAAAGCCAAGAAAAATGCTACATTCTTCCACAGGGCAGGGAGCCTGTCCTCCGCTGCTGCCTCTCCCCGCATTGATCAAGACGGCTGAGGACCAGCACCAGTGAGGAACAGGGAAAAGCGCCGATGGCTTCGTGGAGCGGGTGGCTCCTCCTGGCACAGCCAGCGCGGAAGCACTGGGCCCGCGGCTGCCTAAAAAACAGGCAAAAATCCAGGTAGTACTCTTGGGCGCACTGGTCAGCGGTGCAGCGGGTCGGAGGAGCTGGGTTTAACGACATTATCACACATTTTTCTTCCCTGCTTCAAAAAAAAAGTCACAAAAGAAACCTGGGGTAGCGCACTGCCTCCTCGCCCAAAGGAATTATCTCTGTAACTGGTAACTGGCCCCTCAGGTCACACCGCACGGGGTTGTCCCCCGGCTGCTTTGTGCGGGAGTGGTGGAATTCAGCCAGAACTGCGCCTGTGCACAGGTGCGTTTTTCTTCCTGCTTTTAAACCCAGGATTTCACACACCAACCACTGCTCAAGCTGTCTCTGCAGCTGAGCTGGTTCTCCCTTGGTGTGGTGGACTCTTTGCCCCATACAACATCGGAGGTATTGGGAAGCTATTTACTGGAAGCAGGTGAGTAGAAGGGAGACTTAATTCTGTAATGATGAGGTGCAAAAATGATTAATTAATATCAGCTCTGCAGACAGCTCCAGGGACACAGCGAAGTGCAACACTACAGAGAAACTCTTCCCGGGGGGGGGCAGGAAGGATAAAACTGTGTTGCAGCACATCCTGTTTCAAGCAGAGGCAGGACTGCGGGGAGCAGCACGGCAGGAGCAGAGGGAAAGGGGTGATCACTGTAAAGAGACACAAGGTGGGATCATCTGCTCCTGCACACTGCGTCTTGTCTGCCAGGGAAGCACAGGTCGTGGAGTGGGCTTCCCTCCCTCCACTCTAACCTGCTACATACTTAAAAATGGAATGTATTTTTATTTAAGCTTAATAAGAAAAAATAATTAAAAAAGTAAAATATAGTTGCCCACTGAAAAGCTGGTAAGCTGTGTCTTATGCAGGGGAAAAAACCCAACACACACCCCCCCTCCCCCATCTTACAATCAAGTTCAGAAATGGGACTTTTCAGTTGGTGAACAAAAACGTAAATACTGTTGCAAGCCTTTACATTTTCCTGAGGAGCGCTGGGTGTCATTAAAACAGCACCCACCGCTCAGCCGCTGCTGAGTGGCTGTAGCAGCCACCCTGCGCCTGTAGGAAGCCGGGGAAGCAGCTCAGCTCAGCAGTGATGAGCCCACAGCACCGTGCAGACGCCCAGAGACACAAGGCCCCTGCAGAAGCTTCCCCACATCACAAGTGGGACCTCGTGGGGAGAGGGGCTCATCTCACCAGCGCCCTGATCCCTGTGAAATGGCTGTAGCAAGCCTGACCGGGTCTGGACCCCTGCTAAGCCCAGCGACTGCTGTGGGACAAGCTCCAGCTGCACAAGAAGTTTCCAGCCCCAGTCCCATAGTGCTCCTGCCTCTCCATCTGTAAAACTCCCTGCGTGTTGCGGCTGTTTGCTGCTCACGCAGCTCCGGCTCCGTGCAAAGGGATGCTGAAGATGCCAGTTAAATAACACTGTGCTGGTGGGGCTAAGAGAGGCCGTGGCTGCTGGTACCTTTTCTGCACTGATCACACTTGGACAATCGGTTTACAAAGCAGTTTAATTAGATCGCGCAAAACACAAAACAAAGACAGTGCAGTCCATGTGGTCACAAGCAATGGCCATCTTACCCACATATATATGCACATATTATTTACGCAAGACAACCTCCATTTCAGATTGATCACAGCAGGCTAACAAATTCCCCTTACGGGGATTTAATTTCCAGCTTCTAACCTTTGGATATAAAAGCCCCACAAGACCCCTCAAGTGAGTCATCTCCTCTGGCCAGTTTTACATTCGTGCTGGCATCTTTCAACAGTGTGTCATGGTGATGGTGAAGACAGGATGGCTCAGAATCACCATCAGCAGAAATAATTAAGTGTACGGGATCAATGCTGGACTGAAAAATTCACCAATATGTTCTAATTGCAGAAACATCCTGACGTAGTCCCGTGTTGTGCTCATCGCCAGTCAGCAAACGTCCCCGTGTGCAGTGAGCGCTCATTCCGAAACGGGAGCGTGAACTGGGAGCTCTGGCTGTCTGCAAGGGAGAGCACCTTTGCTCTGTTTTAAGGCCATGTTAGTTATGTAAATGACATTTAAATCCTCTTGACTCGGTGAAAAATAAAATCACACATTCCAGATATGCAGCCAACGACCAGAACAGCATGCTTAAACACCTCCTCGCCCCAGTCCCCCAAATAAAAATCTCTATGGATTTACTACAAACGTGGGTGACCTGATTGCAGGGGGGGCTGGTGGTCCCTGCTGGTCTGAATCGCGTGTCCCTCCCCCCAGCAGAACACTGTGCCCGTGCTGAGCAGATTGCAAAATCAAGGTCAGGAATTTAAAGAGAATAGTTAAAAATGGATTGTCTTTGGGAGGAAGCAGAGTTCATTTTAAAGCTAGAGGGGAGGGTATTTAGCCAAGCTAACCGTCTACCCCCACTCTTCTTTCTGAGCCTGTGTGATTTAGCAGTAACTGTATTTGATGGTCCTTCAGTGAGGTTTTTAGCAACAAACCAGCAGCTGGAGAGACCTGGTTCTGGGCGCTCCCAGGCGGCTTTAGGCGACCACACGAGGGCAGGGCCAGCAGCTGCCTGCACAGAGGAGACGTCAGGAGACGGGGCAGCGTCCGGCGCAGGGAGAGGTACCCCTGGAGCACTGGCCAGGCCAGGGGCGTGCGGTGCAGAGCCTGCCGGTGTGGTCAATCCTCGCGCGAAGGCCCGATGCTAATTCTGCTCGGGTTCTTCAGGACTCGTGATTTTTCCAAACAGCGAACGATAAAGCTCCGTCCTGGGGAAAAGAGGAAGGAGGAGGGGGGAAAGTTACTTTTCAAGGTCGAAATGGAAACAAGAGGCTGCCAGCAAAACCATCCACTCCTTAAAATGAAAAGGCCTTGTATAATTAAAAATGCATTCAACAATCTTTATTAATAAATACAACCAAAGGGGAGAACTTGCATAAGACCAATCACATGCAGCACAGAAATATGTAAATATTTCAGTGTGGCTGGATACCATATCTCTAGAGAATGAGGTTTTCTATAAGTTTGCCCTTTACAGACAGGCTCTTCAAGTAAGAAAACAAGATTGAATATTTTAATAGGATGTATGAGACCGCAGAGCCATAAGGAGGATTCAATCAGACAGTCTACGTGGGACTATAATTTAGTTTTCATACATTTTCTTGGACTTGACGGTACTTGAAAAACAATGAAAATGACCCAGCAACAAGATTCCAATTAATATCACATATGCAGCAATTCTGATAACAGGAGCAAGTTTCCCTTTAAAAAAAAATAAGAAGTGAGCTGGTGTTATTTACCTTTAATTTTAAAACCAAAGTAACCTGAGAAGAGAGATGGGGGAAAGGAGAGAGCATTTTTATAAATCATGCTTTCTGGAAATCAAGGAAAAAGCATCGGGAGAGCCTCATGTTCTACATATGCACTTTCTAAGGCAACAGCCTGTGTAAGATGACGGCACACACAGAGCAGAGTGTTGGTTACACAGAGGACAGGATTTTTCCTTCAGAGCATGCTACCGACCACCATGGTTATTAGAGCAATAACGATCCCACTGCCATGGGCCGGCGCCTCGATGGTTCATCAGGGCCAGCGCCCGGGAAAGCAGCTGCTACAGAAGCCAGGTCAGGAAAACTGTCAAGACAGGCAGAGAAAAGAGACTTCTCCACCGCTCACGAATGAGTAAAATATGGCTTCAAAGCATGAAATTCAGACCTGACAGCGATACTGTGATTTTGGCTGCCTCCTCAATTAAGACCACAACAGGGACCACTCTCGCTAGGGGCTGCTTTGATGCCTTGCTCCTTCACAGATCAATAAAAGATGGCAACTGGTTTGAAAACTGTCTGCTTCTTGCAGACACTTCCACTGGAGAAAGTTACCTGTCAGCCTCGTGAAAGAAGGAACTTCTAAGTTTTGAACAGTGATGGCAGAAAAACGCCAGCCATTAATCCGAGGAAAACAAGGAACGAAGTAGCTGTTCCAGCAATGCAGGAGGCTGGACAGACGTGCATGGACCACTGAGACAAGAAACCATTCTAATTCACAGGGCCACATCTCTTAAATTAATTTTCATTTAGAAGCTAATTAACCAATCAGCTGCTCTACCCTCAGAAAATGAGTCCGTGGTGAGGCATGCGTCTCCTTACCTAACAAAATGGTCGACGCCGTGTTTTGTGTGCAAAGCTCAGCCTAGACTATGAAACCACAGCTGGCGTTTCTGTGTTAAATCAGGAGCGTGCACGCAGGTTTTGGCAAGTTTAACACACATGCAAAATCAAAACACTTCTAGAAAACAGAACTGATACTTGAAAAGCTGAAAACTTTGACACTTGAAAGGAAAAAAGGAAGAGGGAGAGGAATACCTTACCCAAACCTACAACATTTTCCATCTTTCCTGATTGTTAACAGATAAATGTAACTTGCTTTTCCTGTTTCAACTGAGAAATCAGATGGCAAGCAGCACTACTGCCAACACGGATGTTACAACTTTAAGGCTCCATCAAGTGATCGGAAGGAAAATGCAGAGCGATGCTATTTAGTCCTCCGACAATCACGGCCCTCCAGCCTTGCTCTACCGGCACAGCTCAGACCCCATCATTACACTGAGCAAATGTTTCCATTTGTACTGCAATCTCGGTGAAATTCCTGGGCAGCGTGCAGCAGTTCCTGTCCGCAGCAGGGTTCACGTGTCAGGAGCAGAGAGGGAAATGCTGAAACTGGTGTTTTGATAGAAGATCATTTCACACTCAGGTGGGCAAAGCTGACAAACACTCGCTGCTTGCTCCTGTCAGAAGAGGCTGAGCAGCTTGGGTACTTTCAATGAAACATCACTGATTTCATTCTTTCTCCCCTCTCCCTGGTATATACCTCGTTTCAAATATGGCGACTTAATTGCACTGAGGAAAACAACCTAAGGAAGATAAAGGACAATACCAAATGCACCCACCTTGCTCGTTTCCAGCCCGCAGGTGCAGTAGTGGGAGCCACACAAGGCCTTAGGAAGCTGACAGCGACAGTCTCCAGCCTGTTCACTCTTGTGCCAGAGGAAAGCATCTCTGCAAAGAACCCTCCCAGCAGCCAGCAGGGTCTCACAGCTCCTCTTCTCAGGATTGTTTCCATTTTCTCTTCCACCATAGGGATGCTGCTGTTGCCCCGGCTCCGGACTCGACGCCTCTAGTCTGTGCAGCTCCTGCAGTTTGTTTGTTCTAATGCGCATGCTGGGCACAGGCACTAACCAGACAAGTTCGATTCTCGGCTATTAGATAACACACAGCTCTCGCACATGGACTCACTCCTATCCCTTCGTGCTTTGCTAAGGAACAACATGGTCTCCACACGTTTCCTGCGCTCTTGTATGCTCTCCCACAGATTTTGTACCTAAAACACCATTTCAGATCTTGGTCCTGATCCATCATGTGGCTCTGCAGACACGACTGTTGCTTGGGAGGATCCACTGCTCCCACTGCAGATGGCTCCACTGCCCTCCACCGATGTAAACTGCCCAGCGTGGCGATATTCTTTGTCCTCGCTATAAACCCACACTCTCCTCCGGCCACTGAGTCACTTGGGCAACACAAAGGACTGGGCTGAAGAAATCATCTTTTGGAGCCTGTGTAAGCGCTGCCAGGGGCATGAGTCCACTTCCAGGCAGGCCCTGTTCAGCCTGACCCCTGCACACACTCGCAGCAAACTGCAGGCAGGTCTTCTCCTGCTCCTCTTCCACACCCTGGTGCCACCAAGCAACAGAAACTGCTTTTATTTTGTCCACAAGCCTCACTCACAGGTAACAGGCTTCAAACCTTCCGGCTCTGCTGGCTGCTCGCCAAACACACCTCAAAGGCATTTTGCAAAATTCAAAAGGGACTTGCTCCCAAACATCACCTCCACTGCACAAAGGGGCTCCCGTCTGCAGTTTCTCTACATATGCCCTTCTCCTCTTATACATTCATTCTTTTTTTTTTACAGTCCCCTGTAACATAAGGAAGTTCAAACATAATGTGCACATTCTGGGGAACCCCAGAGAAACAAGCCAAGGACAGCAAGAGTTTCTGTCTTTTCCTAGTGAGCAGGCAAAAGCCAAAAGCAATGTTTCTTTGCAGCCTGCCTTGGCCCTTCCCACTGATGGAGAACTAGTGTCCTCAGGTTTTTGTCTTCATTTTTGTTTTTTGATAGTCTTCTGATGGGTACAAGAGTTCAGGGATCAATGCTGAATTTGCTCCAATCCTACAGATTTTAAATAAACAGTCATTTTTCAAGCAAGCAGGGCCCAGGGAGACTTCAAGCAAGAATTTGTCTTCCCCAGCAGAGAAATGTTGCCAGCACTGACAGACTCTGACATTCGTGCCCCAGGTTTCATGGGTGCAAAGAGGGGTTGCACCTGCAGCCGCAGGCAGGCAGGCAGGCCCTGCAGCGCTGAGCCCAGCACCCCTGCAGCCCCCATCCTGTCAGGCACGACGCTGGCAACGTCTGCTGAAGCAAGAATTCAAGTGGAGCTCTTTGGATAAGAAGACAGCATGGGTAGACACCCTGGCAGAGAGTGACAGGAGAAGGAGGGAAATCAGGTAAGCCCACCACCCCAAAAAAGAACAAATATTTCACCCTGCAAAAAAAAAAAAAAAACCCCACCAACCTTTTTTTTCCTCTTCTCATCACCTAGGCTACCTTTCTTCTATAGCATCTCCCCTCAGCAGGATTTAACCATGCAGAGAGTAAAACTCATCAATCCTCCAGGTTTAACCTTGTCTCTGTTTCAATTCACCAGGGTAAGTGTGGATTTTAATACTTTCAGCCCCCTTAAGGCTACGCATAATGAACTTGGATTTGGGTTAAAAAATATAAAATTTCTCTCCTCCACCCACATATATTGAACATCAGACTTGAGCCACTGAGTTGAAACAACCCACCCCACTGCAAGTCCGCTACCTCCAAATGAAGGAAAGGTGACTTCAGCACAGAGGTACTGGTCTTAGCAATGTGCTGAGGAATAACCTATGCGAGTAATTAACAGTACTTACACCTCAGGTAGAGAGTGTGGAAGAAGCAGGTCGATATAGGGGTCTTCCTTGAATTAAAATTTAACTTACCCTTTATTGCAACCTACAAAAGCAAGTAATGAGCACTAACATTTTTATTTCTTTTAAACTGTCATTTAGGCTGTAGAGGGGATAATTACCTATTTCCACTGTAGTAAGGTTTTATCACCCTTAGTGAGGCATTTTCTAATTTAATATTTTTACTATATTATCATAAAACCTGTTTCTGGAAAAAATGATCACGAACCACACAGCCATTTGCCATAAAACATGTGTGTGTAAGTACCTTGCCTTAATTATTTATGCATTTCTTCTGAGCTGACTCCAAAGGCAGAGGACAGCACAGGTGCTCGATGCACAGGGATCACTGTGCCCAGGCACTCACCCCTTCCCAGCTCCAGGGCCCGCTCCACAGGCCCTCACAGGCACCTAGAAAGTTTGCACAGCCCTTTCTTTCAACGCACTAGCAGTCTGAGACAAAAGGTATACATGAGGGGGGTGGTTTATTCTGCTCTCCGTGCCCCTGCGCAGTTAGAAGAACCTTGTTTTTGGTGCAATTTGCAACTCAGTTGTGGCTATGCTGGTTTTGTGGAAAGAGCAAGGAAGGGATGTCCCTGCCCTGCTCACCACCCCAGCCACGCTGTGGACCCTGGGGGGGGCATTCCCTGCACAAGCTCCAAGCCAGCAGCTCGACTGTCTTTCCATTCACGGCTTAACACTTGCACAGCCCTTGGCATGGTCACAGCAACACTCCCGGCTGCAGGGAGCCCCCACCACGGCGCTGCAACGTGCGCTTTGCAGACAAAGGATCCGGCTGCGCACAGAAGAGGTGCCAAGGCCCCGCTCATCCCCAGCCCTGTATGCAGCCCCCACTCCACGGCACTGCAGAAATGCTGACCAGCTCCCCACCATACAAACTGGTGATTTCATGTCAATAACATTATTTTAAAAAATTAAACGAAAGGAACAGCTACTTCAGACAGTGAGCTTTGTGTGCTAATGGACCAGTGGACCTTACCACCCTCCAAATCCCAGGTATTGCTACTACACACATGCTATAGGCAAAATCCTTGCAACAGAGAGCAAGGAAACACACACACACAGAGGGGAGGAGTGCCCTAGGTGAACATAAATAGCAGTAGCACATTTGATAAATATATGAATCATCAAAATATAAAGCATAAAAACTGTTAACAGTTCCCAAGAAATCTACTTTGCCCATCTGCAGCAGCACTATTCCACCAAATATACGAAGGCGAAAACAAATACATACCTGCACATGGGAAGGGAGCACAGCTAATGCTATACTATTTCATGTCATTATAGTCATGTTACTTCTTGTTTTTAAATATAGTTCTGTAAACTAGTAGAAGAACAATATCAAGGGGGAAAATTCAGTTTCCGGTGGGTTTTTTTCAGACTGTTATTAATATAGCAATACTGCATGAGTCACTGCTGTGCTGTTTTAGTAAAAATACCCTCCAACAAATTTCTCTACCTTTTCCCATGTACCTTTTACTTATTCTCTTCTTCCAGGCCAAAAAAAAAAAAAAAGATTATTTAGAATATGCCCCAAGCAGTACTGAAATAACTATACCTACCCCATTCCTACTGACATCCTCCATTGGGAACAATGAATTTTTAATTCACAAAAACTGGCGAAAGATACAGCATGAACACCCATGAAGAAAGGGAGGATGAAAAACACACGCCTCCTGATGAAAACTGAAGCTGGCTGTGGAGCAGATGGCTGATCATTTTCCTGGAAAACTTTCTGTCTGTATCCTAAGGAATTGTTTGTCCGCCAGTGCAAAATTCAGATTACTAAGTGCCCAGCAAGCAGAGCAGGTACCCAGGAAGATAAAACAAGCTGAAGCCCTTTATTTCTCAATTTCTAGTCAAAGGCATTACCCTAAATGTAATGCATGTGGGGTGTGGGATTTGGCTCTGTATTCACACACCTTCCCTTCCAACATGCACTCCCCACTCTGGTATTTCCACAGCGACAAACCCGTGCTACAGTCGATGACGCAGAGCAAAACGAGCAGCGGCAATCATCAAAGCAGAATTAAAATACCCGTGTCTTTTAAAGCGAGGGGCCTGAAAGGCAGAGCAGAGCGCTGCTGGGTGTCCGGCGTGCGGTGCGGTGCGGTGCGGTGCGGGCAGCGTGGCGCCGGCCGGGAAGGCAGGCCCACGAGATGGCACTCTCTCACTCGCTTCCCCACCACGGCCCAAAACCGGAGTGCGGAACTCCGGCTATAAATTACACAGCCAGACGGCTCTCATCACCATGCCCGGCGCTTGAAGGAGATTCAGAAAGGTCTGCGCAATTCCCTCTCGCTCAAGCAGGTCAGGATTGGGTCCTTCAAGTCTGTGCAAATGCTTTTAGCCCCACGGCTTTAAATTATGAAAGGTGACATGTGACCTCTGGTTTGTCTCATGAGACCAGGCACAAGATTTATAAATATTTCAGAAAGCTGGTTCTTGCCCTAAACAAAGGGACTCTGCACATTTTGTGAGGCTGGATCTGGGGATGAGGTGGGGAGCAGGAGAAGAGCAGGGAGACGGAAGGGCTGCTGCTCAGGGTATCGCCCCCCAAACTTAACCAGACCCGGGGTTCAGACCTGCCATCTCTGTCACCAATTTTGAACATTTCCCCCTTACACCAGCACACAGTCATCTGCCTATTGACCAGCCTTGAGCTCAGGACAGCATTAACAGGAGCAGAGATGACACCTCTCTCATCCTGATTTTGATCCCAATAGCATTCACATTTTCGTATGAGCTTTTACAGCACAAAGCATAAAAGATGTGGACAAGTGGCTGGAGAAGTAGCAAAACACAGGGAGGTTCAGAAACCTCCAGCTTGCTCTGCTGACATGCTTTCCAGCAGCTTTAATTTCCTCATGAAATTCATAAAATGTTGCTTTCTCAGTCTCTGTTTTTAGACGGGTATTTGAGCAGAGCAGCCACTGTAATGCTGTATATGCAAGTCCCCTGTTCAGACGTGCACACAGCCGCACGGAGGGACCATTCTTTGTGTACCTTAACATCCCATATTCCTAGGATGATTTCCCTCTTTCACAGCTTGCCTGTTTTATAACAGATTTGATGCAGGAGAAGACAAATTGTCTCACAAAGGAAGGACGACAAATCATCTTGCAGCTCTTAACAGGTTATTTTTTTTCCCTTTAAAAAGGAAATTTCCATAACAGAGGCGCCTGTCTTCTTACTAGGGATGTCAAACATCAAATATTGGGACACGATGATTTCAGCCCATTGGCACTAAGCGGGGTCACGTACACCACTTCACTACTGCCAGCTTCAAAACATACAAAAACTCCTTGTTCAAATACCAAACCTTCTAACAACTACGGTTAAAAGTGATATGGGATACTTAACTGCACCTACATGAGCTGACTTCTAAGGCTAAGTCAAAGGTTAGGGGGATAAAATCCACCAAACAAAGCGATACACAAAGGGCAGAATGATACCGAAGCCACCGTGCCTCAGGACCAAGAGGTTTAGTTTCACAGGACAACACGTGCTTTTTTCTTGGTTCCCAGCACAGCCCAGGTCTCCCCCCACCGAGCACCAGGCTCCCAAACGAGCCAGCTCAGGGTGTGCAGCAGGGAACACATCACCTCCCCAGGAGAGTCCCTGCATCTCCCCCGAGGGACCCCAGAGGGTCCCTGCTATACCAGGGGGCTCTTCCAGAAGGCACAGACCCACGTAGGCAGCTTGCCCTCCCACCCACAGCCTCATGCCAGAAACACCAATTTTCTCTAAAATTTCAGAGCCCTGCATGCTCTGAGAGACTGCCCCGCGCGTTAGCACTACTCCCTTTGTTTCCCAAAACAAAGCCAATACAAAGCAGCACAACCTTTCCTCCAGGCTGTGTCTATATAAACTTAGAATAATTTTTCTGACACCGACACAGTCACCCGAGGTTTGTGCCGTGCAGCACAGAAGCCGCTGGTTCAGTTGCTCCAGAAAGAAGGGCTTTGCCTCCTTTCAGGGACTTCTATCATGGTGAACGTACTGGATTGACCATCGCAGAGCCCAAATTCCTCCACTAATCTAGTCTCATGGTGTTTTAATACCCGAAGTACAAAGTGAGCTAACTTAAAGGCTGGTACCTCACCAACTTTTTTAATTATTTTTTTAATATTAAGCTCTCATGTCATATAAGTAAATTAATCTTTTCATACCAGGATTTCCTACTATGTATGTACCCCCCTCTGCTTGCAGCAAGACACACTGTGACATTTGTCTTGTTTTAGTGTTGGATGTTTACCATCTGCAACAAAAAAGTATATTGGAAAAAACACTGTATCATTTTTGCTTATGTCAGATGCACTTCAGTGGAACCGCAGCCTGATACGCTATCAAAATACAAAAATGAAAAACAACGCAACTTCATTGAGCCAAATACTTCCTCCTCTTTAAGTTTCCGTTGTTCTCTGTAAAACTCCTCCCTAGATAAGGGAGGCCAACGGCATCCTGGCTTGTATCAGAAAGAGTGTGGCCAGCAGGAGTAGGGAAGTGATGGTGCCCCTGTACTCGGCACTGGTGAGGCCGCACCTCGAGTACTGTGTTCAGTTGTGGGCCCCTTGCTACAAGAAGGACACGGAGGTGCTGGAGCGTGTCCAGAGAAGGGCAACGAAGCTGGGGAAGGGTCTGGAGAACAAGTCTTATGAGGAGCGGCTGAGGGAGCTGGGGCTGTTTAGCTTGGAGAAGAGGAGGCTGAGGGGAGACCTTATCGCTCTCTACAACTACCTGAAAGGAGGGTGTAGTGAGGTGGGTGTCAGTCTCTCCTCCCAAGTAACCAGCGATAGGACAAGAGGAAATGGCCTCAAGTTGCGGAGGTTTAGATTGGATATTAGGAAAAATTTCTTCACCAAAAGGGTTGTCAAGCGCTGGACCAGGCTGCCCAGGGAAGTGGTTGAGTCACTATCCCTGGAGGTATTTAAAAGATGTGCAGAAGCAGTGCTTAGAGACATGGTTTAGTGGTGGACTTGGCAGTGCTGGGTTAACGGTTGGACTCGATGATCTTAAAGGTCTTTTCCAACCTAAATGATTCTATGATTCTAAAGCACCCCAAGAGTGAGAATGCCAACTGGGAAAATACACAACGTCCTGGCTGAATCCAAGGGAAATGCTCTAATCCAAACCTCACTGGCAGCTGGATAACCTGTGTCTTAATTCAGCTTCCCAGCAGGCACTGGTCTGCTTGTGCAAGAACAAGAGTGGGCTGGATGCTCTCCTACCAAGCATGACCTGAGGCCAATGGGACCGCTGGAGTCATGGGCTTAATTTCTTGCGCTTGGCCGTGGGATTTCAGGCAGTGATTCCTGCCCTGAGTCCAGTTCTGCTGCCTTGCGAGTCTGCACTTCCAATGTCAAACAGCAAATGTACCACCACAGGTGTGGAGAGACTGTTTATGTACATATGTATATACATACAGGTATCTATATAGTAATGCTAAGTATGGTGCACTGGAAATACCTAGTCAGCACTTGACCACATACTAAAAAAAAAAAAAAAAAAAAATGCAGAGGAAATATACTGTGATCAGCCTTACAATGCGTGGGCAGTACACAGGAGCTGGAAGAAGGGACAACATGGACATGCATCCCTAGCTTGAAGCCCCAGTTGCCTGGGGTTCCTACAAACCGGCGACATTACAATAAGGTAACTTCCAGCACAGGCAAGCAGGTTATCTGGCTAAACTAACACCATCAGCTGGTGGTGCATGATCAATACTGCCCGAAGGCAGGGACCAGTTCACTAACTGGTGACAATCACAATGTTGAGAGGTCTGAGAAGAGCAGGGGAAATTTCCCCAGCGCCTGGAAAGGTTCCTGTGCCTCACGTTGCGGGTGAAACTGCATGGGTTGACACAGTCCCATTACAGCCAGCTTCTTCCCTCTAATTTGGCTCATAACGGATGCAAAGTCCTCCTCCGTAATGAAGAACCATTTGCCAAGGTAAAAAGCAACCTATCTAAAAGCCAATATATTCTCCCCCACGTTCACCCAGTTAGAAACCCCCGTTCAGAATTTCAGCTTGCACTTGAGAACACATCTCTTTTGTCCTGCCTGACTTTACTGCAGAAAAGCCTCCTTTTGCCTCCCATTTCTGCGCTGGGTGCCATCTTTAATGATGATGTATGGGTGTCCTTTTCCTCAGCGGTGCTGTGGGGAGGGGGTCAAACATGTGACACCGCCAGCATGTGTATCAACAGCAAATTATAAACCGTGTCAATCCAAGTTAATGCAAAGCTGTAATCCTCTTTAACAAGAGATCAAATCAGTGCCATGAGTTATGTTCATTCTGTAATCTGATAAGAAATAGAGTGAGCCTCTAATAAAAGAGTAATGAGAGCCCTTAATGATGCTGTTAAAAGGTAGCGCCAGTTAAAATATTGCTGTTGTTCCAGCTGATTAGATCACTGTTGCATATTTGCACAATCTTGTTTTACCTGTCAGAATAACCTGAGTTGTCTTGGGAGATAAAGGTGTTTGGACCAAACATCTGTGTCCTTAAAGAACGTCTCTCCTGCAAGTTACTGTCCTCCAGAGGTGAAATAATGATGTTCATCAAACTTAGCAGTAATTTGATATTATACCTTTTTTTAAAGTGTCTGTGTTTAGTCTCTGTTCCACACACATGTACAGTGCAGAGATCTGAAGATCTATATATCAAAGCTGACAGAGAGATATAACAAAACCAAAATCCACACACAGATCTTCTTCCCAGGAACACAGACTTTACCTGACCTTCCCACAACTAGGCTTTTTGTAGGATCCACTCCTGCAGATACGGCAACTCTGCACGTATTGAAAATACGCTCACTTGTCTATGGACCTGCAGGCCTTCAGTGGGAATCTCTAGCCTCAGTTTGCCCGTAAAGAAATACACCTACCTAGCACAGGAGCTTTCTGTGAGTGCACAGGTGTCTGATCTCCTAAAAACATGAGGCTGTTCAGAGCTAGCCCAGCTGAAGGTGGCTGCACAGGAGATCTGGGTTCAACTACAGCTCTAGCCCAGACCTGCTGTGTCACCTTTGGCAAGTCACCGAGGCTCCTGACTCATGGATTTCTGGACGCAAATGCCTTTGGAGATATGGACTATCATTTCTCTGTGCCTCATTTCCCAAAGTGTAAACCAGAGAAGACTGGCATCTTCCCAACTCTGTTGCACATGGTGGTACTGAAGGATGATTATATTAAAGATTACACTGGGCTAGGTACTGGAGCAATGCATCAGTGAAGTACCCTAGGTCGTGAAGATGGGAAACGCCTATTTCAAGGGAAGTCCAAGAAGTGGCACCCACATCATGCCACCCTCAAACCCAGGTGAAATCACAACCAGAGAGGGATCAACCCTGTTCTAATCCTGGGCAATTCCTGCCCAAGACAGCTACCCTCTCCTCTGGACAACCACCACAGTGCACTTACATTCAAGCTTTCGCCTTCAGGTTCCTTGTCTTAGGGCAGGCCCATTTACATAGCAATGACCTTAGACCAATTAGAAAAACCTTGGCCCAAGAGTACAATAAATGTATTTAAGTCTATAAACATATACCCCAAGACAACCATAAAAATCACTTTCCAGTGTATGTTTTAAAATACTACCAAAGAGGGGTTAAAATAGAGGAGGGCTCGAGGCCACCAGTGTCCCACACATTACAACATAATATATGTGAGCACAAGGTTAAACAGCCATGCCCATGCGTAGGGTGCATGAAAAACTGGCAAGTGGAAGATTAATTGCCTGCACGAACGCTATTATTCCAACCAGCAGCAAGAATAAGAAAGAAAGTGGCAGTGATGTTGACAAAGGCAGTTATTACACTTGTACGTTTCTTTTCTCAAATTCAGGCTGTTAAAACAATTCTGGAGTGACTGTTCATCCCCTTCTCCATGCAGTGCTCAGGCTGCTTCTCCTCACACGCATTTGCTCTGTTTCCCCAGCCAGTGGCAGTGGCAAGTGATAAACCTGATGTGCCAGATTCCCGCAAGTCCTGGGTGTCCCACAGCTACGACAACACCACGCAGGGACCTTCAGGTGAGTGCTAGCAGCTCATTGCACTATTTTAAGGTCTCTCTGCACAGAGTAGTGTAAAATGGCTTAAACGTACAGGAGAAGAGGCCCCAAATGTATTCCTAGGCTGCATTAGCTAATTAAATATACAGAAAACAGCAAGGTATTACAGTGCTACACAGACGCATGCCTTCAAAAGCCCTTACAGCAAGCAAAGCAAGGAAACAGTCACAGGCAACTCCCCTCTGCTTTTGCCCCAGTGACAAAGGGCTTGTGCAGTTCATCACAGGGAGCAAGGACTTGGCACAGCCAAGGAAGAACAACAACTACACCACCACTCGCACCCCCTGGACTCTATGCCATCCCCCCAAGCTTCTGCCTATCCACATCTGCACATACATACTTACTTACTGGCATTTTCCAGGTATCTACCTGCCACTGTAGCCACTGGTAGAACTTAAGGGGAATGTTCTGCTGCTCTGTTTCTACGACCCTTTTTTATATACAGCCCACTGACACTTTAAAATTTCTCAAACTACAACACAGAGCGCCCTGTTGTTCAGACATGTATTTATTTTGGGGTCATGCCTTTTAAGTGCCTGACCAGAAAAAAAAAAAGGCTCAGAGCATGATCACATCACTGTGAAGTCTATACTTGCATTTTCAATCTAGTAATTCACACTTGCAAACAATAAAATTACCTTCTCTCACAAAGGAAGGCTGTTATCATTACTGCTTCCCTCTCATGCGTGCAGGCCTGGTCCTTTTTTTAATTCACCTGCAGTTTAAAGCAGATGTTGAATTCTTCTTGCCTTGTCCTGTATGGCTCTGTGCTGCTAGAGCGGTATTACGGCCCATGGCAAGTGCAGGGGCATTTTAAACAGGGATGTGAAGTGGCCCCTAGAGAGTGGCTATGATTTTCAAAAAAATGACTGACAGCAGCCGATATCTTCATTTTGGGAGAGCTGAACCAAAACACCTATAGAGGCCTAATTTGCAGACACTGGCCACTCGAGTATTTTGAATATGTTTTATGTCTGGATGCAAACACAAATGGCGTAAACTAGGGAGGAGAGGAAAGAAGCTAAGCTAAGCAACGCGCAGGTTTTCAGTGTGCAAAGCAAGAATGCCCACCCAAATGTGGAAGGGCTGCTGCAAAGAGGAAGCAAGAATCTGTTCCTAAAGCCCACATTGAACAGGACAAGAATTAACAGGCCTAAATTACAGCAGAGGGAAATTTAAGCTCAACGTTAGGACTAAACAATGCCAAAGTACATCCTGTGGGGAAGAAGCTGCAGAGAAACTGCTTAAGGAAGAGTGTAATGCCTGCAGTAGGCAAATGTAAGGCATGTTCTTTGTGTTACAGGCAGCCAGCAGGTATTTTGGCAAACAGTGAGGAAAGCTGAGGCTTCTATTTGTGTATCTGTCTCTTGTCTGAAACAAAAGCTTTCCTATGTATGTTAAAAAATGAAAGACTACTACTACTACTACTAAACCCCTGTTTTTACAGGCACTTCTCAACAGCAGACCCCTGCTGCTCAGAAGGGGAATCAGAGTCACAGAAACACAGAGTGACCTGCTCAAGGTCATCCACGAAGCCACCGGCAGAACCAGGAACAGAACCTGCCCAGCCTGATTCCAGCATTGCCCCATCCATGTCCAGGGTTTGCTTGAAAGCCTGATCTTGGCAGAATGGGATACAGCTGCCCACATGATATGACCCTCAGGCACACTTGCTGGTGTGCAAACACATCAACCGACACTCTCACTCTAGACGGCTAAACCAACATCAGGAGATAAGTGACTAAAATGCCATTAACAGAAAATATGGCGGGCCTCCAAAGTGACTAATAAACTTAATGTAAGAAATAAGTTCCCGCAGTCAGACAATAAGCAGCAGCAGCTGCTGCCACACTGCTGCCACCAAAGAATCAGTAAAACATGCAAGCGATGTAATAACCCGCTCAATGTGGAGAAAACCCCCAGGAGACATTTTCAGTAAACCAAATGTCAAACACTCTGTCCCTACCACAATGATAACTATGTCGACACAGCATAACGTAGATAGCATCCTATTAGCTGTAATAGCTTCTGAGGGTCAGCCAGACCCCGTGCAGTTTGCAGTGGACTCAAGGTGTCTCCCGAGAAGCGAGGGGAATAAGGGTTATGAAGATGGCAGCCAGATGAAGTGTAGCTGAGGCCCAAGAAGGCTATTGTGCAGAATGACTCCACTGTCCCAGCTCTTTCAATGCACTTCACGTTTGCATTGACTGGCTGGAGGATTTTGGCTTACAGAATGCAATTCCTGTGCAACTTTTGGAAAACAAGTGAGTGCGGTGGACTGCGAAGGAGGAGGCAATGTCACCTCTGGGGACAGCAAACATAGTATAACTCCTAGATCATGAGGATCAGTCTCACTACTTTTTTTTCATCTTCCTCCCCCTCACGCACACCCCAGGCAAGCTAAGCTTGCCTTCATTCTGGGGACAGAGCACGGGTCTGTACGTCTGCCTAACCTGTAGGACAGTGCAGTAGGTATTACACGCAAAAAATGACAGACACCCTAACCTCATTTGAAATTCTCAAAGCATAAGTAATAATCAGTCAACTAGACGTAATACTAAGATAAATACTGGAGTCATGGGTATTATTAATGCATGTGGTATGAACTGGTTCTTTCTAAACACACATATGCCACCTGCTAATTACCCTCAGACAAAAAGATGTGGGGAATAAGCAGCACATCCCAGAACAATTTCTAGAGGATGGTACGATTCTACTAGGAATATGTGTCCATCCTGCTCCATGTTTCATTTGGGGCTACCCAAAACAGCAAAGACCCCAGTTCCATACAGGTAAGGAGGTCCTTGCCAGCTGGGAAGCACAGAAAGCTGCTAGCTCAGGCCCTGCACAGCAGTAACAAAAATGCACTTTATTATTTGCTAAATAGGCAAAAGTGTGTATGTCTAATCTCACAGTGCCAAAGCCACTTGTGTCCCTCTCTTCCTATGGTCCAGGTAAGGGGGTGGAAGAACTGACCACCTTATATGGCTGGAGGCACAGCTTCCACTCTACACATCCAACACATTTATTCTTGTGGCAAGAGGATCTAGACAATATTCAGAAATCAGAGCAGTTTTCTCACTTGAAAAAAGAAAAAAAGAAAGAGTAAAGAAACTATGAGAAAGATGCATGATGAAACAGCACAGGTCTTATTATTGACACAAAACATCTTAGTGCCAGCTTACTCCAGAGCTCTCATCCATAAGTCTGTGCAATACCCCAAAAAGCAACCGTCTAAGAACACCAGGTATTTGGTTTCCATTTCGCAAACAGACAAATGACATCTCTCTCTCACAAAGCACAAACATGCTCCACAACCCAGGGGAAAGATGTTTCTCAAGCCTTCTACATCCATTCACTGGAAAAATTATTCCACCTCCTTCCCACAAAAAGCTCAGCATTTCAAGGTTTAGTTTAAAAATGTAATATTTAAGAAATATGGGTGTATATGTAGAAAAACTATCTAGTAACTATGCACAAAACTTCACTGATATTTTCTTTACTAAATAGCACATTAAAACATTACAGTCTTCCAATAAAATTCCTCACTCTTTAAATAGACATAAACACAAGCAACATTTAGGCCTTGAGTGAATCTTGATGGACCTATTCCAGTTATTAATGGATTTAATAAAATACATACTAAACAGAATTTAAAACAGTTGCCATTTCTGTTGAGAGACAAGTTCTTTGTAAGTTTCGATTATACCTGAAGACAACAGATAACTTAGTTGTCTATTTCCAAAATAATTCCTTAAGACTGTAAGATTTCAAAATTGGAGGAATTTTAAAGCAGGAATCAAAATGTAGGTACTGAGATTTATGAAAATTTCTCTTTTGGTGTCACAGTAATTACAGAGTGAAAGCTCAGCCAGACTGCCTGGACAGATGTGACCAAGACACCCAGGCCATGATGCCAGTGACAAATGGTTAACTGATAAGAAGAAATGGAGGGGGTGACAGACTGAAGAACAGGTCAATATCATGCTGTCATGAAGCCATTTGAGAAACATAATTAATCTATTACTCACCTGGCATCATCATTCATTGTACAGTGGTCAATAGGTGCCATGAAGTTCACCAGCTTGCTATGGACATGATACCTGAATAGTGCAGAAAATAAGGAGGCAGCACATTAGTAACTACTAATGAAAACGAAACGTTGCTGCTTGAATAGAAACATACCAGTCCCTGAAATGCAAAGCACTGGCCTTCCTGGTGGCTGATATCTAATGAGTCACTAGTTGTAGCTGGCAATTCCCTCTCCCTTCCTTCCTCCTCCTTTCTTATAACATGGACACAAGAATAATCAGATGATACAATGAACTGAATAGCAAGCAAATCCTTTTTTATCACAGCTAGAAAGAGGACATACAGCATCCATTAATTGTGTGCGAGCACCTAATCAGACTCCCAGACAGACAACCCTGAAAAGTCAGAGACAGAAACAAGAACTCATTTTCAGCCTTCCGTTCAGCTGGTGTCTTAATCGCCTTCTGGAATTTGTGCCCAAAGAGCCCACTGCAGGCAGCAGAAGCGTCAGAGCATCAGACCTTCTCAAGCATCCATCTGCTATCACTTTTTCCTTGCTCTGTGGTATCTAGGGCCCTAAAGGATATCAAAATCCCACTCTGCGAGACATACCTGTAGTTGGAAAGTCTTACCCTGAATAACTTACAAATGGAGCATGTAAAAACATGCAAAGAAAGAGACAGGAAAAAGACCTGCACAAAGAAGAGATGGGGCATGTCCAAGGTGATACAGTGCTGCACCTGTCTCAGCTTCTGATCCACCAAAATACTTCTGCAAGCTGTACTGCACCTCCAGGTATGGGATCCCCTTTCCGCTTCCACACTGGGCTAGGAACGTGCAGTAGCTTTTCATGACTTATATTCAAGGACCTGACATATAAAATTTAACAGAGTACTGAAAAAGTCTGAATGAAAAGGTAGCTTTAAACCCTGGTGTCTAAGGGCAGGTGATTCCAAACCAATGGCTTTTGGTGTACACTGCCATGCTGCCTACCAAAGTCTGAAATGTTTTATCCAAGCTGCTGCTATTTTTAGAGCTTGACAAATAGCAGGCAAAAGGATTCACAAGCATTTGCCCAGAATCACCTTTCCACTCTTGTCACCTCTGCACTCCCTTTTGTTTGCTTATGCAGGAACATTCCCTCGAGGGGATTTTTAGCTCACAAGACTATTTCAGAATGGCTCTTCAGGCACAGCACACACTCACCCTTACACAAGGGCTTCTCTGCACAATCAAGTCTTTGTCACTCGTAATGGAAGCAAGTGCCCTGGTCTAACGCTGTAATGATTGAGTCAGGGAACAGACGTAGCCGTGCAGGGCTAGTACTGCAACAAACAACAGGTCAATAGGCTGGACTATGAAATAGTCCGCTTATGAGACATTAACAACTGATGGATTCATACAGATCAAAGCTTACACAGGGACAGTCTGCATAGTGGCAGGGGGACTTAGCAATTCTGATAAATTCTCTGACATGAGTTGTTTGTCCAGAACTAATTACTGTCACATTTTTTAAATCAGGACTTTAAAAATCCCAGTCTAGCAGATATAAAAGATTTAATTTCATTCACAGCAAGACATCCCATGCAGCACAGGACCAGAAATCACTGACTTGAAAAATAGGCGTGCACACATCACTCCTCCATATCTGCCTCAAGAAAAGGCAAGTCCTAGTGAGGGACAGCAGAGTTCTAGGCACCAGGTTTCTTAAGCTCGACTGTGGAGTTTTAGGATGAGCTCACTTCCCCTCTTAGTGCCCCAATTTCCCTGCCTATGAAGGGGACAGGTACTCATGTCAAGCGCAAGATCGACTGCTTTTGAAAGCACTTGAAGATCCTTAGACCCTACAATAAACTAGCACATTTCATCCAAACATGCTATAAGATTGAAGGTTTGCTTAAGGAAGGAAGACTTACGGAGACAGATGAAACTTGCTATGTGTTAGTTTGCTTTCCAGGATCTCAAAGTCCTTCAGGAAAACAAATCTAAGCACTGCTGCCCCAATTTTAGAGAAAGAAAAAGAACAGAGGATAAGCGACCTGCTTGGGGTGACACTGAGTCTCTCAGTGGAAGAACCAACTATTTAAAAACACCCATTTGGGCTCTACTGGACTATTCTGAAAAGATGCTGGAGCTTAACTGCATGTTAACCCTAAACACAGACAATGACACTTTTTTCTTTTATTGACATTTTCCCTGTAGGGTCAGTGCAACTTTTATTTAAAGAAGAAAAAAAAGGCACCTAAGAGGCAATTGACTTGGCGAGATAGCTGATCTCTCAGGAATGCTGAAGCGCACAGATTGCACACAATGAGAGACTTCCCCATTATTCCTGGAGGTTTATGAGTCTGACTCAGTTGTGTGATGTTGTCAGTAGTTTTGACTGAATCGTGAATATATCCAATTATGTGTGATGCTGACAGAAAAGAATATTGATAGTCAATAATTATAGGCTTTTCAGGCCAACAAAGTAGCTCTTCCCTCTTTTAATAAATTATCTTATGACATCTATCTTAAAAATTGCTATGCCAGGCCTGACCCAGACTGACTCCACTGACTTTCTATCAGATGCCATCTAAACTCACGATTTATAGTTTACTCACAAAAGGATGGTTAATGTTGCAGATTTCTGAGGAAGCGGTGCAGCTTTTCAGCATGCCTCCCTGCCACAAACACCTCCTCCACTACAAATCATGCAGTCATGCTAAACTCAGGGAAACTAATATATCTGCTCTGCAAAGGGGGAAAAAACCCTATCCTCTCCAGACTGCTCCCCCTTCCACCCTACTGCATGGAAGATTCTTCCACTGGAAACGCAATGGGAGAGATCAACCCAAATTAGTGATCCAGGAGTCAGGATGTGAAATGCTCTGAAGCTAAAGAAAGCTGCGATGGGACTTACAAAAATAAAGAGAGATTAGACACCAAATTCCAGTTGACAGTCAGTGGGAAATAGACATCTACCTCACTGAGGCATTTCTGCACATCTTCCTCTAGAGCTGCTATCCACATTTTAGTCAGCTAAATATATATTGCACAAGAGGTGTTTATTGGCTTTCACTGGAAATTACAGCCCCAGTCGCTTAGGGACATTTGAACACACCTCTCCAAGTGTTTTCTGAGACCTATGAACACTCTTGCCATGACTGATCTGGGCAATGCTCACAGGCTGCATCCAACCAAGCCCTTATTCTAGGCTCAAAGAACATTAAGATTCCCCAGTGGATGCCCCAGAGCAAGACATCTTGCCCTAAAAGGCATGAGTAAGCCTACCAGAGCCAACCCAGTGCAGTCAGACTTTATTTGGCAAAATCAGAACTTCTTGCAGAAGCTGTCACCCACCGGATTCTCCTTCCTTTACTGGCTTTTCTGTCCACTTTCTTCTTTATTTTGCTTCGTAACTTCTGGATGGCCAGCCATTGCCTGAGGAATGCAAAACGACAGTTACACAACTTTTAGAGCCACTGGGAAGATGAGCATTAGATACACTGGGGTCTGAGGCCCTTCCCAGCCCTTCTACCTATGGCATTTACACAAGTGAATGAGATCAGAACCTCAGGAAAACAACTACGAAACTTCAAGTGCCCGTGGTACTCCTTCACTCCACGGACGTGGCATTTAAACAATAAGTGTTTGTCCTGACTCCAGCCACAATGGGACACGCAGGCCAGACCTGCTGATCTCCATGAGACAATCGCTGTTCAGTGAGAATATTCTACCTGCAGGGAAACCCATGGAGGCCATAAGCTTGGCTCCATTTTTCATTCTTTCTTGATTATTGAACATTTTTAAGAATCTTCAGCATTAAAAATAAAATCTTTACAAAATACAAATGCTAAAATCTGTAAAAAATGTCTTTACAGGTACTGTTTTTTTGTTTCAGCCTTGATTACTAGAATGACTTCTGTTTTGCATATAGAAAGCCCATAACAGAATAGACATCTGCCACATCCTAAACTGATTCTTTAAGTGAGATAGGTTATGCTAACTTCATGAACAGAATTACCATGATCCAGTAGATGCTCTGAATTTATTTCCCCCCTCAGTTTTGCAAAGTATATTGAAAATTATAGGCAAGTATTTCTCCCCACCATCTCTGACTTAAACCTGGCAAACCTAACAAGAAGCCCTATATAATGCTCCAACTATTACTACACAAAACTAAAAAAGAAAGAAAAGCAATAACACTTTCAGAAAGTGCTGTCTGATCCCTGACTGTATGTAGAAGGAAGAGCTCAACTCCTCAGACAGAACTTCATCAAGTCAAAGAATTTTTCAGCAGGGAAAAACTTCTACTAGTTAGAAGTATTTTTTTATGAAAACAAGCGTCATCTTACCTGATTTATACAATGAAAACTTGACATCAGGGAAAAAAATCTAGCAAAATCCAATTACTGCAATCTTAATATAATCTTAATTACTGTAATCTATTTTATTGTAAAGTCAGATAAATGTACAATGTAATCACCACTTAAATGTAATTTTGTCTATATCACGTTAAATTATAGTGAATAGCTTTCCATAGTATTCCAGACATACACAAAATAAATTTGACACACTGCACTAAAATTTGGGTAATATTTTACAAGGATAAAAGTTACTTCACCATCACAAGATTTCCTAATGCATTTTCTCCCCCTCCCCATACACATACCCCCAGAGCACTTTTTCAGTGGAGAGCCCCACTCCAGCATTTTCAGCCTTCCTCTGCTTTTACACTTTTCTAAACTATAGCCCATGGTTATTTAAATGTACACTAGCCATTAAGTGGTATTTGGAAGATTCTTTATTTTCTAACTATAGAATTAAACAGAGAAATAAGAGCTTCCCTGCATGGAATTATGTTTTACTTCTGCATGCAGGAAACATTCCCTGATATTGTTTTAATTGTATAGTAACTTTTCTTACAGCAGGGAGAGAGCATACACAGGAATTGCTTTAACTGATCTCACAACAGAAGGTTTGCTCCTCTAAAACAATGACAAATCAGAGCTCATATTGAGAAAAGGCCAAATTTCAGCAGCTGGCAGTTACTTTGTCTAGTTCCCCCTCGCTAGGGTTGGTTAAGACACCCCTCTATGGATTTCCTTTGTGCTGCCTGAACCACCGAGAGACAGAAATATCCAAAGGCTGGAACAAGCCTTTTACAACTGGAAAGTATCTTCAGGGATCGCAGACAAACCAGGGCACCGCTCAAAGGCTGGCAAACTCAGAGTCAGACAGTGTGATCCGTAACTAAGGAATATGTTACAGAGGATGACTTTCCTGACTAATGTCATACTGTTTTAGTAATTTGTTATGCAGTTTCTTACACCCAGATGCTTTCTCCAGAGTCATTCAACATTTTGCCCTCTACAATGAACTGGACTGGAAGCCCACAAGTAGTTTTCCACTTCTGGACTGGAATGCAGTGCTGGGTTGAAGCTAGTGATGTTACAGACAACTTCCTACTTACCTGCCCATTGCTACCTGGTCATTGGGGTCCAACGAAGTGGTTTTACGTTCTATAAGTTCTCGAAGGAGCTAGAAGAAAGACAACAATCCCATTTAAAAGCACCGTAAAAACATGTTAATGTAAACAGGCTCACAGGTTTCTCAAAAGACTTAAGAAATTAGCTGTCAAGTTCCCAAGGGAACCTGTATGCCTCATTTCTTGAAACTCCCTAGAAAAGTCCAAGCCAAGAACCAAGGCTTTTTAACATTTCCTCTGCACGGAAAAGTTTTCCAAGGGAAAAAGCTGATGTCTCTGAAAAGGTTCAAGCAAGGAAGCAGAACCCTATGCTGAAAGTGTAAGTAACTGTAGATCATCCCCCTCTTCCAAAAAGGTCCCCATAGAATCTGTGACTTGGGCATAACACCGAAGACCACTACAAAAAGCTTCTGTATATAAGTCAATTTCAGATGGATCTAGGAGTAATATAATCTTCCCTTCAACACATCATGGTTTATTTAGGTGACATGTAGCATCATATCATCCATCTGAAGAGAATCTAAGAGGTTATGCAGAGTCAGAGGGGTACAACTTAGCAGCACCATGGTCCAAGCACAAGGAGCCCCACATGGCCAAAGCAAACTGATGATCTTCAGTCTAAGCAATGGCAAAGGACTGGAATCCCTGGGGCACTGCTAAGTCCCCTCTGGGATTGTCAGATGGGCCAACCGTTTGGTAACTGCCCGTCCCAGGAGCCCAGAGCAAAGTGTACAATCCCACACAGGGCAAATAAGTGACAAGCTTGGGGGGATGTGAGCAGCTGAGCCTGACATGAGATGGTCGTTCTTCACCCAGAGGGGCAGAATGAAGAACTCAGCTTGTATTTCAGAGGCTGGTACTGCTCCTTGGGCTTTTGGAAGGATAAAAGAGCCTGAATCTTCACAGGCTGTTGTGTAGACAACTCGCAAGGGCAAGAGATGTAATGCAGGCAGATCTGCAGGACAATCTCAGCCCCACAGGTCTCGTCCCACACTTCAAGTGGGGAGGGCATGGGCGAACTGAAACACTTCACCAAACAGAAGTCAAGCATTGCTGGGCAGTAACACTCGCTCTGAGGAACGGCACAGCAAAATAATTTTTATAGCTAGAGCAGGAATGCTCAAGCAGGCTTTTCTATTTCTTTTCATGTCCTGAGGGTTGGGTTTTGTACTTTTTGCTTCCTGCAGCCAAAGAATATTGTGAACAGCCTTTTTGAATACTTCACCAATGCTATATGTTATATCACCACTCACTGTAAATTGTATGTGCTGTGCCTTGGGTATTAGCCAACATATTAACACAAAGAACAGAAATAAACCCTCCAAAATTGAGGGGCACAGACTGCTTTCTAGATGCCAACATTTCACTGACTCAGCTCAGTTACTGCCTCAGCTCAGAGACCCACCTGGAAACCAGAGAGTCCAGGCAATCCCACAAAGATGCTAGAGAAGAAAGGGTGGATGACGCTTTTCCTCCACCCTATACTTTTGCTCAAGTAGGAGCTGGACCGCAGTGGTCAATCGAGGTACAGTAACGGCCACGGAAACCAGGGCTTGGGAAGCAGCCATGGTCTTGGCTATAGTCTTCACCTGGCCCAAGACAGCATGCACAGACAAGGCAAGAGGACAAGAAAGAAGCTCTACATGGCCCCAGCAGCCGGGGATGTGTGTAAGAAAATAGCAGCTCAAGTGAGACGACGGCATTTCTGAGCACAGCTTAGCTCTTGGCTACAACTGTGGTCAGAGCAGCCTGCCCTCAGATGGCTTCCTAGGCATCGATACTGCCCCACTGAGCACAGCTGACACCAAAAGCTGTCCAGGGCACAGTGCTACGTGAGAAACTCGCTGACCCCCATAGTTTCTGATCACTTAAGTACACTACTGGAGTGAGGGAGGGAAAAGGCATGCACTCCACAAAAGAAAAATGCCATAAAGGTAGATGGGTATAATTTTATGACCCTTTTTTATTTTCAAGTAGGAGACACGCAAGCAACAGAGAGAATATTTATACCTGCCCACATCTTTCCTCTCCTTCAAGGCATACATCATATTACAAAAAAAAAAGAGCGATTCAAGCATAATTAAAAACCTGCCATGACTTTTTTTCTATTTGCTTATTTTTGGAGATTATTACTGCAGCAATTACATTTAAAAATTCCAGGAAGAGAGGCCACTGGTTTATTATCACTAGAAAACAGCAAGCTACTTCTCTGCCCTGTTTATCTGATTGATTCCCAACATCTTTCTGGCACACAATCTATCAGTTTATCTCTCCCACTTCATCACAGTCACTTCTGGCAGCTAAATACAAGATCCAAATCCAGTGTTACACAGACATACGACACAGTAAACCTATGTAACACCACTACTCTGTAAACAGCTGCCCTTAAGGCTAAGCAGAAATGGGATCTTGGTTTCTAGTCAATATTCTGTCAAAAGCAAGGTGGGAGGGAGGGTTTTAAGAGCAGCGAGAAATGGCGCAGCAAGGTTTTAGTGGTTTCTTCCTGTACTGGCAATAAGGTGTGTTTACTGTCTCCTCTTATCTTGCTTCCTCGGCACGATGCACAGAAAAAACTGCTGACTAGTAATGGCAGAGGCTAAGGCACAAGAAGACAATAATGCTCAGACGTCCTACACTCTCAGAGAACTAAGCAGCAAGACATTTTCAGCAGGACTTGCTCTTCCTGGTGGCCCACCAAATCCAGACAGGTAGACTAAGGAGTGCCGCCAGGGTCTTACAGCTACGCCCACACTGGTTAGAAAGAGATGCATTTTTGGGGCAGGTTCCTAATGCTGCACCTGGGAAGTGGGCAGGATCCTGTTGGACAGGATCACTGTCCTTTTGGCAAGGCAGCGTTTCCCATGACAGCTGTGAAGGGCAAGGAGTTGAACTGTGTGCCACTTAGCATGGCAACAGCAGGGATCCCATTATTTGCTGGGGGGCATGTCCTCTCCTCTGCGTACAGAGGATCCTCTCAGCAGAATTAGCAGGGAAAAGCGTTGTGCAGCAGTAGGAGACTAAACCCTGCACACAGTCGTCTCCTCTGCACTAACTAGGCCACCAGCCGATCAGCCATTAGTTGAGGCAGAGAACGGTTTTGTTGACCTTGGGGCTGACAGTGAAATGTTCTTTCAATGCAGCATCAACTGCAGGACTGGGGACACTCTTGGGGAGAGGAGAGGGAGACAAAGATGAGGGGGAAGTAAAAAAAAGCAGGGACAAGAGGGAAATTAGGGAATAGAAATAAAAGCTGCGAAGCATCTTATTACATCTAAGTAGTGTACATCTTAAAGCTAAAGTTATAAATCATGCTAACAATGGTTACTAAAATAAAAGTGGATGTAGCCAGAGGCTACCACTGAAAAAGTCAGTCTAGACCTGCCTCGCTGCCTTTGGTCTTTAAGGATTTGATTAGTTTTTCCGCTTTCTAGTTCAGAGTCTTGCATTCAGCCCATGCTCCAGAGCCAGCTAGGGTTCAGGATACAGAATGAATGATAAATTCATTTACTGAATAAAGCAACACTGTTTTCCCAGCACAAGACTTAAAACACTTCTGAAGCTGTAATATTTCATTAAGCTTGGTGATTCTGGTTAAAATTTATTAGTCAAAACAGAAAACTCTCATCAGACCCCATATATTCCATTAGGAGTGATATATGGTGTCTCCCAATGTCTAATTATTAACTAGGAAGTGTAAGTAAATCACTATCAGCATTAAGCCCTGATGTGTGAAGACAGAGTTTGAGTCAGGCAATTTCAGCATCAAAAGCTTTGATTTGAAACATATCCTTTTTTGCTTTCCCTCCTTCACCTCTTCACATCTTCCCTGAACTTCAAAAACCTAAGCTCAGTCTCCCACGTAAAGGAACACAACTCTCTACCTGCAACGAAGTGCAACCACGTCCATCAGCCTGCAACTCAACTACCAACTCTGAGCTGCTCCTACCAAGAGCTGGAACCAGGAGGACAAACTATGTGCAAAGCAGACAACGGGCAACAGTAAGCAGAAGGAAGTTGCTAGCATCAGTTTTATTTGTCTTTGGAATGAAGCGGTAATGCTTGCCACGAGCGCTCCTGCACATGTGTGTTTCTGAACTCAACAAAGCTTCGCTATTAAAACCAACCCCATCAGACTCCCTAGTCAAAACCAGGGACTACCAACCACAAGAAAAGCACGCAGAGGTAGCGTGGTTTGCCAAGGCCCACAAGCTGTGTTCACGGAGGGCTGGGAGCAGATGGGAACTGACTCTCCCTCCTCTGTCCTGAGCACGCAAGAGAGCTTAAAATCTTTAACCGCTAATAAAGAGCAAGGCAGAACATGTCCAAAGGCAAGAGCTTCAAAAGCCGTTAGTATTCACCTACCTTTGCTGACACCAAAGCCATTGTTAAAATTTACACTGGAGTCAATGATCTGTGCTTTCTAAAGAATTCACCTTAAAAGGACTCCCCCTCTACACTAGTTAGAGATGCACACAAAGTACATTGTACAAAATTAGAGGGATTTAGAAATGCCATCAGGGTGTTGTTCAAGGGTAATAGAGATTCATTTCTCATTTTAGAGGTCAATTTTCACTTTAGAGGTTAGGTCTCATTTTCATGCACTATCTATCAGTGTTTCTAATACTACAGTCGCTGACCTTTCTGATTTGCAGACCCCTAAGAATTTCCAGTTGAGACAAAGAGCTAAGTATAGCTGAAATAAGCCTTGTGACAAAAGGCTCACTTTTCTTAGCCCTCACGGACCAATTCAAATTAATACCTCGCAAGAGTTGATCTATAGTATATCACAGGAAACAGTTTAGTTTACAAAGCTTAGGAATATAATCGGAACAAAAGAAACACTTTTTCTCTGATGTTATTAAAATCTTCAGAAAAGCCAGTAAAGGCACGGGTCATTTCTGCTACAGTGCATCAAAGCCACCTACTCTGTCTTGCAAGTGGCACTGCTGCCTTTGAATTTACCGAGTCAGGTATGCGAAGCAGTGAGACACAGTCTCAGCCCGGCCGTTGTGCTGGCTGCTGTACGAGGAAGTCAAAACAGTCCTATTGGGCTCCCTGCGCCAATACCAATATCAAACAAGGGGCTGACAATGTTCATTTTAAAACAACTGTGCAGAACAATGGAAAAGCAGAACCTCGCACCACTTCTGCCATCTTAGTCGCTTGCTGAAAGCAACAGAAACAGAAAAAGATTCGACTACCCGTGGATTCTGAAACAATGAGAAAAACGTGAGAAACGCAAACTTCAGGTTTACTGGTAGCTCCTTACCTTTACTAGAACGCTCTGTCACTCCTTGGCTAAAAAAATACTCTTTTTATTAGTGAGGAATTCTAAAATATTTGCAAATTGCTTATGTGGACTTTTCTAGTTAAATGTGTATTTGTTACTAGAGACAGTAAACAATTATTGTGGTGTGAAGGTCTACTAATGGCGCTCCGCTATCTTTTAACACAGAATCCTTTCAATTACCTTCATCCTGCCTCAGAGCCCCAACATGACATCTCACATTGAAAAAATGTGTTACTGTTGTCTTCTAACAGTTTAAGAAACAGTTATTTTTAACAAAATAACTGTGGGAAACAAAAAGAGAGACGCTAAGTACAAATTGTCAAGTCCAAGTAAAGAAGTAAGACTACAAACACCAAATGCTTTTCCTCTTTCCTGGTGAAAACGCAAAGTCACTCCTGAACAGAAAGTTGACAAAGCTGCATTTTGTCAATGTAATTTCAATACTTTCTAATTTAATTTTTTTTCTCCCTTAGTCTTTGGAAAGACATGGTAAATCACATGAATTTTTCCTTCTTTTTCGTATTTATACACCATACAATTATTTAAAACAGCATAAATTATGAAAAGGTTGCCTCTAGTCCAGGACTCATTTGGCATACATTTTACACTGCATTCTGCCTGGATGTAGAAGCAAGCCGTTTATTTTCCTCTTTCAAGCTTCCACACAGTAGCAGTGTAACACCATTTGGATTTCTAGCAATACCAGAGAAAATCTAGACTACAGCTCAAATATTATTTTTAAATCCCCCTGAAACACTTTTTAAAAATTTAATTTTCTGCAATCTATTTATAATGTAAAAACCTAGACTGCAAGATGAAATCACTGGACAGTCTCTTTTTAAAAAACATTTTATTAAAATTCAGTTTTGTATAAAATAGGCATTGACTTGCGTGTTTTCTAATAACCCATTAAGAGAAGTTTCAAATCAAGCTTTAAAACGTGTTATTAACCATCTACCCAGCCATTTGAAAGATACATGCCTGTGATAAGAGTATTGTATTGCCATTAACCTGTGGGATGGTTCGAGACATCTCTTATTCACACAAAACTCTAAATGCATCTAATTAAAGCCACAAGATCAGCTGTCCATATTAATCACTCACCAGTTTAATTAAGGTAAACCAGCTTGTCAGAAAGCCAGTCTTCTCTCTATTCTTCACCATTATCGACTTTTAATAGTTCACTGGATTAGTAATTACTTGTTTATGGCATTATCAAACACCTGGGAGAGAAAACCACAGTATGTGCCCAGGAAACTGCTTTAGGCCGACTCTTGCTTGGGACACGAGGAGAAATCTACACTGTCAGATAAAGTTTTCTAAAAAGCCATACAATGTGATTTAGACACAAGTACAACCCAGAAGAGAAACAAATGGAGCTACAAGTATGTTAACAAGAGATTCAGACTTGGGAGTTCATTTTGTGGTTACTCAGACTAATGTGGGCATTCTGAACACTAAGCTAGGAAAAAGGAAGTTAGTGAGATTTCTTGCTCACTTGTAAAAGCCACATCTTTCACATAGGGTGTGCAAGACTGGGCAGGCACATACAGTGCCACTCCACAAGGGACAACAATAAAGAAAGTTACAAGTCCTACAATGAAACAACATTTTCTACGGGATCAACTCCTTTCCTAAGTAATTAGGGTATAGATAAGGAAGGGAACAAGCCTCTTCCTCACTACTTAGGAGGCACGGTGGTGTTGGGTTGATGGTTGGACTTGATGATCTTAGAGGTCTTTTCCAACCTTAATGATTCTACGATTCCATTCAAACATGCTGACCTTGGGAGTAAATCCCAGACAGTAACAGTTCGTTTCAACATAATGCAGTAGTTGAGGGATGACAGTCCTCTCGAACCTACTGGCAGTCCTGCCTGGCAAACTGCCACCCTCTCTCTTTGAAGACTTTAGCGTTTTGTTGAATGTTCCCCATCCACTTTGGCTCTGCTCAGCTTCTGAAGTTGGGGTGATCACAGACAAGACTCATGATTGAGGGTTGTTATAAAATGCGATGACATACAACATAACCAAAACCAGGGGGAGGAGGGAGCAGGAGAGCAGAGAAAAAAAGGGATTATGTATATTCCTAATTCTCCTTAGGCATACCTGCTGCCATCAATGATGAACATTTGTTCTGGGAAGAGCTGCTACCAGTGGAACGCTTAGCATATGAACACTAACCTAATTCCTGTTGGAAATAAACCAATTTCCACTCTCTCCTTTACTAGAGGAGTATTTCAACCTAATAATAAAATGTACACTGTAGCATGTCAGACCAGCAGCTCTCTGGCAGCAGGCTGGAATTTTAAGTCTTAATGCAGCAATATCAGCTGTAATGAATTCTATGTAAATATGACTTCTAAAAATAAAAAGCCTTTTTCTTTCCTTAAAACCACGTACGAATGAGAGTTTAGAAGAAAAGGAAAAGGGGTCTAGCCTCTCACTGCTGTCAGTAATGAGGATCCTTCTGAAACAGTTTAACTATTCACACCCAGTGCAACCTAAATAAAAGTATTTCACTTGCATTATTCAGCTCAGCTTTACGTTACCATTCAACACGGGCCACCACAATAAAAATTATAACTGCTTATAAAAGAAGTGAAGAATATTAGAAAAGGCAAAGTGGGATGAACAGACAGAACAAATCGTTGTAAAATTCCACCAGCCCCACATGGTGAATTCCACTGAACACCAAGACCTGGACGAGAAAATTGGTTTTCCACAGGAAAACCAGATTCATTAAAGAGTTTTGTATTATAATCTATAACACAAGAGTATAGCTACTTATTCTGTTACCATTAACTTGTGCACGTTCATCAGACCTCGTTCATTTTTACTTGCTTAATTTCACACTGAAATATGCGGGAAGTTGGTTTCCAATGTCCTTCTTTCTTTACCCGAATGTTTACCTTTAACAAACCACAAGCAGTAATCAAAATAAACTAATCATTATAAAATGTTATTTAGCAAAATAAAAGTGATACTAAAAAAAGTCTGGATCTAAATTTAAATACAAAGAAAAAAGCTCCCATTGAAGTGTACACATATACTTTGCAGTAAGTATTATGCACAGAGGTCAGAGTTTCTGAGCAACCTCAGCCCCAACGGCCAGAGACGTTGCTGCCTATTACTCCCGAAGAACCAGTTCCCTTTCTATGTTTTATTTCTATATGTACATCCACACACGCAATCACACACGCACACGCACACAAAAGCGCTGCACCGTTATGACCCATCTGAAAGAAAACACATTCACTGTATTGTCAGCGCTCTATTGTAATGCACTCTACCCTTTCTGAATGCAATGTTCAGCTTCAGCTTACCACCCTGACAAATAAAGGAAAGCACTTTATGAAACCAATTTAATTGGGAGGTGACAGCAAACATACAGCCATTTTCTTTAGCCTTATCACTGAATTGGCTTCAGCTCCAATCTCTGCCAAATCCCACTCAACAGAAGACATTAACCAGGTCAGCGGAACAGGTGCTGCGCGGTGTCTGGCAAGGGGCTGGCATCCCCACAATTACTTGCACACAATGAAGCAGTAATCTTTACAGATCATCTCTCCCAAGAAGCATATTGGGGATGGGAGGAGAGGAGAAGGGTGGAAGGGAGGGAGGGAGCGAGGGAGAGAGAGAGGGAGGAAGGGATAAAAAAAAAAAAAAAGCAAGAAAGGAAAATGAATGTGTAGCTGCCTCGCGGCTCAGCAGATGTCTGTGCGTGATGTACGAGGCTAGGATAAGCTGTCGTAGCCCGCTGCCAAAGAGTGGTAAGTGATTAAAGCCTCCACCAGGCTAAGCACCATATTTAGAGTCTATGGGGTTTCGAAAGTTGCACCCATTCCTTGCTGTGCTGCCAGATGTTGTTGGCTGGTCCTGCTCCTATTCACTGTGCGCGGGAGGCAGCAGTTGGTACAGCAAGGAATGCAATCTGGAACGTTTCCGGAGGTGCCGTACATTAAAACGGTGTCACCCATCCTTCACCTCTACCGAATGCTGAAACAACTCCAATTTGCTGCCACTTCCCTCTTGGGAAATGGCCAAGATACAGTTGTGCCTGGCAGACCCATTTGTTTTACTCAGGTGATTCTCTTCCCTCAATGACCTCTATTAGTTTAAGTTTTAATTTAGATTAACCCCAGCACCCCAATTAACCAGTGAGGGGAAAAGCTAAGCTGTGACTAGTCATATTTCTGAAATCACGATTTATCGAAGTTAAAGTTATTAGAAGGAAAGACGGGCCATTCATCTATTGCTATTTTTCTTTTAAAAATTTAACGTTTCACGGCCAATAAGCACCCTCTCTGCACAGGTCCACAGATTGTCAATCACACCTATTTCTCCTCGACCACTTCACTATTTTGTTAAACTAACTTAATTTGTTCCGTGTTCTTAGGGTCCAGTTGGCCCCCCAAGCTGGGCTTCCAGTCCACTTGGACCCCAAATTCCACCTCAGTATTATCTCACTGCATTACAGATTTGGCCTCTTCAACCACTGCTGCCAACAAGACAGGCACTCTCCGACCTCCAGTTTAGAGCCTACAGGTGAACCTGTCATCTCCACCTACCCAAGAGCTGCTGCTGAATTCACAGCAATACTAGCAGAGATGCTCTTACAATAAATACACAGCCTGGAGAGGAGCTAGCTTGGAACACATTCCTGGCTCTGAGGCAGGCTGCCTTGAATAGATCCCTCACAAACATTAAATATTCAGATTGTCCTAATTCTGCACTAGGTGAGGTCTACTGCAAAAATTTTCTTGGACATCTACAGCAGTAGGGTTGGAAGTGTGTTGAAAAACCTTCTTGGAGGGGAAAAAAAAGGCAGCATTAAAGTTCTCTGTATTTCCTATCCGTAAAACACAGATAAGAATTACCAATTTAACACATCTTTTTATTCATCTTTAGTCCTGGCTCTGTACATGAAACCCCAAATTTTGAAAGTATTCAAATGCTTCTGGTTAAATCAGTTATCACAGCACAGTCACATGGCAACAGCTCTCTTCCACTGCCCTAACACTTTACTAGCCACTCTAATAACTATTCAGATCAGAAATTTCTGCCTTTCTAATGATATAATGATATTTGTTTAGTCCTGAAGTTAAAGTTCTCTGTGGATCATCAGAGCATAACTAGTTTTTTGTGCATTGCGGGAGGACTTACAGTGAATCACACTCCTTGATATATGGCAATTCCAGTATTTCATAAAGCTGGCACTGTCATTTATTAAATAAATTACAAACACAAAGTTTCCCTAAACTGCAGCCTCCATGCACTGGGTGCAGATTCCTTGTTTCTAAGAATTTTGCAAATAAAAAGAATAACTGGCCTAAATCCAAGCTGGCACAACCCCAAGAAAAGTGCTAGAGAAGCCCTGCAGCTTTTTCATTCTGTAGGTAGATGAGATGATTTAGGTTGAGATGAGAGTAACTTAGGTGCTTTTGAGGATCTGCTAGAACCGTTTTTCATAATGGAACTCTACCCACAGAGAACAGTCACCTTTAGAGAATTCAGTAATTTTTCTCTTGTGTAGCAATGTTCACCAGCGAGAACTACAGGCATAGACCTTCTCCTGCAGCCCTGACTCACTCAATTACAGCAGTGCCAGTAATGGCAGTAAGTTTACATCCACAATGCAAGTTTAAGCTCACACAGTCCTTTATCGAAAGTTGAGAGCGAAGGCCTCTGAGGTATCTACAGAGATTTCGGATGTTAAAACAGGTAACTGAGTTTCACTGGTAAGAGAAATTGAGGGCACAGAACCAACTGCATTAGCTCTGTAATTACTAAAAACCAAGTGAAACCATAATTCGAACACAAATTTACCATCACCTACCTGGTGATAGAAGTCATCGTCATCAAATATCTCCTCATCTATGTCCTTCAGGTGCCTGTTGGAATCTGACTGAGGGACGACTTCCTAGAAGCACAAAGGAAATACTGAAAGCTCATATGCACGTATTTCTGTCCCTAACTCTGATGACATCACATGCAACAGCTTGTAAACACACTTGAAGATAGGAAGGAATGGAGAAAAGCTCCCAACATAACAAGCTTTTAAGGACTAGGGATACATTTAAAGGCAAGGCAGAAACGCTGCCAATGCCACAATAGATTTATGATACCTTTACTGGGAAATAAATAGGACTGTGCAAAGTCTTTCTGGCAAAATACTACAGATATTTTTAATGTAATGGCAAAAATATATCTTGCAAGTGCAGTAATTCTACATGATCTCTCAGAATTGAGTATTTATTCATTCTTAAATACTAAATTAATAACAGACTTACTACTAACATATTCTGTAGGTTATAAGCAGTATGATTTAGAAGTGACTTTCTGGGTTAAAGATTCTAAACTTCAGAGTAAAAACAAAGTTTTGTAGCCACTACCTCAAAAAGCAGATTTAGTGAGCATCACTTCCTACAGCACAGAAGGGGCACAGTCACAGACCAAACCTTGTTTTTTCCTGCCAAGAACTGGCACAGGAGATAATGCAAACACTATAAAACTGGAACTGAAATGTCTACATCTTTTTCTTAGCCATTACATTACAGGAATCAACGCTCAGATATCTCCTTCATAAATCTCTCACAAACAAGAATATTACCTGCTAAAGGCTCAAGCTAATTGTTTTGCAAAGAGTTTCACTGCTGCTACAGGATGAGTTATATAAAGAAAATACCCTTACCGAATTTTCAGGCAAAGATTCAGGGACTGGATGAGATTCCTGTTCCTGCTTTCCCAGCACTGTATACACTGATCGCTTGGTCTGTGTCCGCCGTAGTAATCTCTCTCTGTCCATCATAATATGATCAATCTGAGTCAAGATTGAACGCTCAAAGGCACCGAAACCCTGCAACAACATTAACTAGTGTCAGATAATGCAGAAAGCTTTTCCTCAAGGCAGCAATGTTCCTCTATCTTTCCGTGTCAGTGGATAAGCAGACAGCATTCCAAGAGGAGGGGGTTTGGGTTTCGTTGCAGGGATTTCTGCTAGGATTTTTTATTTGTTTCTCCCTCTCTCTCCCTTCCCAACCTGAGGCAACCTGACGCCTGGCTTAATAAAATGCCTTTGCTGTTCTGGTTCAGATGAACTTCTCAATGATTAATACTAACTCACAGATGTTAGGAGACCTTGGATCTTTGGGTGAAATGATTACCCATTGTATTAAAGTGTGCACTTCATGGAGGAGGAGAGCCACAGAAGCCCCTAGTTCTGTTATAAAACACAAACAGCTTGTTGATCAGCAATAGTGGCATTTTCATAGAGCTTACTTGCTGCTGGAGACTGGCTATGATGAGATGTCTGGTTGGGAGAACACCAATACTATCCAAGAGTTTTTCCCCAAACTTGGGAAACCATTTGCCCCTGAAAATTTTTTCCTGCCCATCTGCTCAAAACAAGAGAGAGCAGCTTATGCCTTTGGAATTTGAGGGCTGACCTTCTTTCCAAACTCCTTTAAGGTTGGGGAAAAGCGTGTACCTGTGTATTGAATTCTAACTGCTATAACTCTCGGCTTAACTTGGAACTCCCATGATATGAAATTTTCAAACTAACTTGTTCCACAAATCTCCGCTAAACAATAAGCATGTCAGCACACATGAACAAAGACTTGCCTTTCCCATTTTGCCAGATGCCAGCTTTGTCTTGTCATGCCACTTCTGCAAGACTTTGTTCCGATACGTCCTGAAGTCAGCATACCGCTTGGCTATGAATTCTGGGTAGTCCTCCATCTTTAGCTTTCTTTTGGGGAGGCTCCTCCTCTTCTCCTGAGCCTTATCCACTTGCTCTTCATCGCTACTGCTAGGGATTTCATCATCACTAGAACAAAAATACGCAGACTAAACACCCTACACCTCCCTAAGGCAACATGTGTGAATTCTTAATGGCCCCTCCACTACCACCCACGCTTTTTCCACACCACGATGATATTCATGGCAAAAGACCCATGGTTTAGCGCCTCCTCCGTTATCAGAAAGACTACAAAACAGACTTCCCACACTGGCAGAAGGAATTCAAATGGTCATTTGTCCAGAGTGTCTGTCACCCAGATACAGCAGCAACTGAGAGAACAGCAGAGAGTCAGTATGGTCAGAAAGGCTGTGCATTGTCCTGTTTGTTGGAGAGTTGGAGACCAAAGGCTTCAGAAAGGTCTTATTTTGTACTTACCTCTCAGTTTTTGATTGCTTTCCATCTACCAGATGCCTCGTGCCTGGGTATTGATAAAGCAGCTCATCCTGAAGGTCCACTAATACTTTCAGCAATGCCTCCAGGGCTTTACAGCCTGCAGAGCAAGAGACACAAGTGACAGTTTCCCACTGATCCTTGCTTCTGGTGAAGACTTTGCTTTGCAGTGCTTAGTTTCTCGAATCTGAATTTCTGCCACAGCTACTGCATGTCCCATTAACTGTTTTCCTCTAATCAGTTAGAGATGTGGTTTTATCTTCAAACTGATTTATAGCTGTTAATGTCAAACACCACCATGCTGGGAAAGAACACTTCTTTCCTAAAAAGGGAGGAAAGGAGGCAGGCCTGCCTTCTAGACATCTGCCTGGCTGCACACTGGGAGTATACTGATCTAATGTTTCATCGACAAACATTCAGACTGCAGAGCCTAAAGGATTAACATACTGAAGAAGCAAATACTGTGTGCAGAAGCGTCTGATGACACACACATATGACAACAACCTTTTTTGCTAACTCATTTCTCTCCTGTGTTAAGATCTGCAGCAGAGGCCAGCTTCAGTTGAATAATATGAACCAACACAAGGGAAAATGTATATATGTACATCCCATCTAAACTTGAGCTCTGACTTTTTTTTCTTGTAACGTGCATGATATAGGGAGCAGAAGGAGGGAAGGCAAGAAGAAAAACCAAACTCCTGCAGGGCTGTGACTATTGCTGGTTTCTACGCCACTGTGCTCACCACGCAGGAGGTACAAGAAATTAGATTGTAAGTAAAATTAAATGTAGCAAGCTCTGATCTAGGGGGGAAACTTAAACAATGACCTGGCAAGTTTAATGAGAGGATTCCCATCAGAAAAGCAGAACTGCAGGCGCAGAAGTCCTTAGAAAGAGAGAAAGTGAAGAAAAAATTGGAGTGGAGAGGTGTACAAAATGGTCAATACATGGTGTGAAGGCTAGTTTTACAGGGATGAGCAGCTGCTTTCCAGGGTATTTGCAGACACAAATCCTGAATGTAGATCTGATGCTATGTATCCAAAGGCTCTCATGGCTGACAATTTTCCTGTATCTATGCAGATGCAGAGAAAATGATCTCTGTTCCAATGATCTTATGTTCTCCAAGGACACGCAGTTGCAGCTGACTGTGGGAAGGGTTAACTGCACACTGTTGCAGCATCTGGTCTTTAAAAATAGTTCTTTTGTGGCAACCAACAAGCCTCCCTGCAGAACGCTCTGGTATAAAACAAGTGTTTGTCTAGGCCTACACAAACTCTCCCTTTGTACACTGCTACACATCAATCACAGGGTCAGCTCTTACAGGTAAAACACTTAGTATGCTTCTATCAAAAACCTAAACTGAACTTTACACAGATTAACTTATATTTACCTGACAGTGGTGTACGGCCATCTACTCTTACAGAGGCACCACAGAAAGGGGAAAAAATGCACCTCCACGCTTGGAGGAACGTAGCACACCGCTTCAGGATCTGTTTTCTTGCAGGATACGTTCACGCAGTCTTGGCTTCTGTCCCCACGCACCCAGAACAAGGATCCTTGCGGGCAGCAGTAACCCTGGCTGACGGAGCACGTGGATTTGTCCAGAGGGCAGGAGGAGCACTGCGGTGGTGGGACGTTCCCCAGAGCTTCCCCTGGTACCCCCTCTGCCAGTTCCTCCACCGACTTGAAGTCAGTAGGGCTGTTTTGCTTAGCTCCCAAACCTGTTTCTTTCTTTGCAGTTAGCATAAAAGAATGGAGAGAACTTTTCACCACTTGATTTTTTTCTTTATTTCTTTTTTTTAATGGAGGACACAGAGATCATGGGTGGAGCGAACAGCAAATCTTCATCGGCCAGACAGGGACAGTGCAAGCAGAAATCAGCCCAGACATTCAGAGGTCTCAATCTGCCGCATGTTACCACTGTGATATTGCTCAGTTGTCACCATCTTCAGATAAATTACGGCCTGACCTCAGTAACAGGAATGTCAAGGAGAAGATGCTTTAAGACTTTTGTTGCAGATCAGCTGTTGGACTCATCCTCCCCCGGCCTGCGGTTCATTTTAGATACGTTCTGACAACTCTTCTATATAAACCTATTAACGGATTAGGTTTGCCATACTTGTAAAACGGTCGTGTGTTAGCATCAAAACAATTCCAAGAGACAAACAGACAAAAGCCCTTAAAAATGCATTTGTCATATGTGTCTGCAGCTAAAGCATCGCTTGCAAAATGAAAGTGCCGCCACCCTAGCCTGAGTGCACAGCTTACAACAGCAAAATCTTTCCCACTGCCTGCAACACAGCTAAATGTCCCCAGAGCTTCCGAAACTGTTTATTTTCTACCCGCTGCCTATCCTCCAGCAGCAGTGCTAATGCACCCCAGGCGGCTTTGATCCTGTCAATTACAACTGGAGTAGCACTCCAGCTCTTCTGGGGTATACCAGGGCCACGGCAAGAAGGCAAGGAATACAGACAGGCTCAAGCTCCCCCAGGCTATGAGATATGAACCCCAACAGAAGTGGGGATGGGGAGCAATTTTATTTGGAGTGAAGGGGATGCAGAGTGCAGGGAAGACAATGACCGTGCATCTAACCAGGCGGGAGGGCTAATTATTCCAGACAGGGGCTTCATCATGAGCCTCTTACAGCTCGGTAACTTCCGTGCTTTCAGTTCTTGTGTATTTAATAGCGTTATTGGACGGCAGTCGCATTGTTACTGTTGGGTTCTTAAGTGTGCTGTAAGCTCAACTTTGGAAGCCAAGTGTCACCCTCCCCTGCCCTCTTCTCATCCAGCCCTGCCCTATCCATTTCACATTTAATTCCAGAAGGGACTGTTTTCTTCCCAATCTCCTCTCCCTCTTCATCTTCTCTTCCCTCTAATGCCCTCATCTGCCTTTACACCGTCTGCTTTGGGGAAAAGACTGAATCCGTTTGTGAATGAAGGCAGTGTAAAACAAACCTGTTTCATAGATGCAAACGATGTCATTTTGAAGGAAAGCCAGACGCTAACCGTTCTGCTCTCCTACCCCCTCCCAGCATATGTTTTTTTAATGCTGCTCCTTGTCTGAAAAAGACAATTAAACAGAAAAGAGTCACAAACATGGAGCTTTCAAGCACACCATTAAGGCAATCAACTAGCAGCTTTCACATGTGATAGCCACCAGGTTTGTACCTCCTGCTCCCTTCCCTGCCCTGTTCACAGAACAAAGCCAGCAATACCTCTAAGAACACAGGCAATGCCAGCCCTGACCACGTAGCAGGGGGCCTCCCCCTGCCACAAGCTGTATTAGGTGCTAGGCAGTCCCTGATGATTTTCAGTTTCTAAAGCTTTCAGGATCAAGAAGATATCGACACCATGGTTTTCACAAGCACCACAGCCTGGCCAAGGCTGAAACAATGCTGTTAAAGCTCTACAACTACCCTCCCACCACTCGTTCACCAGTGGGAAGATCCTGATGCCAACAGCTTATTCCCAGAGCCACTACACTAACTCTGCCATCAGTATCACTTCTAGGTGTTGCTCTATTGTGTTCAGCCAACTACAGATGCTTACACATCCCCAGCTGCCCCTTCCCAGTCCAGTGCACCAGGCAGTGGCCAGTGACTGCACACACAGCACTGCGAAAGCAACTGTTAAGCTGCGGTATGTAAAACTCTCCCGACCTGCCTTTGCAGACACAGCCTATCACCCCAGTTAATCCCAGTCTGTGCCTCTCCCACCCCTTCTCTCCCACTCTCTGCTGGCAGCTTTGCTGCATCTCTCTTACAATCTGCACTGCAATGTGCTGGGGTAAATATTCTACCTTATATCAAAATCGGTGTCACAACTGACACCTTTAACATTGCGCCATACATCACCAGTGAGAAAAATCTCAAAAATATCTCCTTTTCCAGGAGTTCCTTCTGCATGTCCAACCTGCGTTTTTTGAGGACAGGTGGCTTAAAAACTGCCTTAAAACCAAAAGAAGCTGGATCCCTTTACGGCATTTCAGTATGAGCAACTGAAATCCCCAAAACAACAACTCATACTCTGCGTGTAGGAGAGGCCAGCTAACCCCAGGACAACACGCAACCCCCCCTGTCCACCAAACCTTTTCAAAGCTGCCCTTTGGGAAAGAAAAAAGGATGCTGAGTGGGATCCATCTGCAGCTGCTCCAAGAACACAGCAAACGTGGTTTGAATATAACTTCCAGCTTAAATGGGACTCAGAGAGTCTGTGGTGAGACGCTAACTTGTAAGAGTCACTTTTAAGAGTCCATGGGAGCCCCTTCATTTTGTGTACAGGAGTGAAAAAGTTGTTCCAGATCCAGCAGACAGCATATCAATCCACCAAGAAAGCTGTGAGCCAGTATCAGTAAATCAAAGTGTGCCTTTCTGTTAATACTCTCTCATACGTTCTCATTTTATACATCCCTTCACCCAGTCAGAAAGTAGCCCTGGAGTATTTAGCTCCATTCAGGGATAGCACTGCCATGTATCAAAGTGTCAGGAGACCCACCAGAGATGAAATCTGTCCTACTGCTCTCAAACCACAAAAATCAATTTTGTCAATGCCAGTGGTTACGGACAAACTGGCTGTGCTGCTGGCATCCCCCCCGTGTGGGGTGGCTCCTGGCTGCAGGGTACCGACCCCACGACGCACTCCCCCCACCAGCCCTCTCCGCACGCAGAGGGCAGCTGTGCCTCCACTGCTGCTGAAACCCAAGCACTGCCGTGCTGGGGACTTGCAGGCATGATGGGCTTCTGTGCTCGCCTGTGGCTGTAAGTTCAGCATTTCTACAGCAAGGCAGCTTCCTGCGCAGAAGAGTATCTGTGCTCTTTTTCATGACCTCTAAAAATGGGGTCTCATTTCATCTTCCCAAGCAGCTGCGGAGAGCAGCAGCTGGTGCGGAGCAGCAGGGAGCAGCCTCACGCAGAGACACTTTAAGTCGATGGAAAAAAGCCGGTGCCTCAAGGCCAGGCTTTCAAAGGTATTCAGAGAGACCCAACCAGTGGGATTCCCAAAACTGCTCCACCAGGCAAGCTCCTCCTCGCCTGACCCTGGTGCATCCATCCAGCAGATTCAGAGTATGACAGTGTCCTTAAAACTGGGGCAAACCTCCCAGGATTTTCACTGCATCGCCGTACGTTCGTGGCACCTTGCAGGGCGCGATGGGGCACTGTTGTGGCAGTGCTCCCCTACAGAACGGTGCCTGCCTGCTACTGTGTATGCACCGTATGCAAACACAAACGGAAGCATCGTTACCGTGATGTACCAGCACGAAACACTGCACGCACAGGACACAGCTGAAATTCAGAGCCCACGCCAAAGCTGGAAATTAACTACTTTTTCCCCTCAATTAAATCTGAGAATCTGGCATCACAGGAACATCATCGGCATGCAAGCTTTTAATTTTCCATGTACCTCCACATGCTGTATGAAATGCTCACACAGAAAAGCTGGAACAACGCTGGTGTTTGAACCATGGTATGCAGAGCAGAAGGTGAGTTGCCAAATATCGGGAGAGTTCCCCCTGCCACTGTGGAGAGTCACTGTGTCACCACTGCACGGAACAGGCGTAGTGCCCAGCACGCTGGTGACATTATGCAAATAAAAAGAAGGAGAGGAATCAAACCTCTTTTTTTTTTAATAGCTGTACATAATGAAAAGTATCTTTAGCAGGTACACGCATTTATCCCAACATTCAGATGAAGAGGGGAAATTTTCACTCCTTTCAAATGACTGTGGGACAGGAGTTAAACTACAGGTCAAAATGGCACTCAATACGCTGGCCTGAGAACAATACTTCTCATTCAAATCCACAAGCCAGCCACTTGCACTAGTCATCCCCAGCAATTAATCCCCCAAGAAACACGTTTGATTAAATCTTTTCAAGCAAATCCTTTGCTTTGCTTTTGTTAGTTCACTTCTTGTCAACATCTATTAAAATATGCCTTTAATTCTCCCACAATCTTAAAAAACACCGATTCCACTGTCTTCAACTTTAATCAACTGTATGGCCGGCATTTTTCATTTCATAATAATGTGCTGTTTGGAATTCAAGAGGCAGGCTCAACATCAATCATTCGGCAAGAATTTTTCCACTGCAATAAATATGCAAATGAGGAAAGCCAGTCAGTCGTATTTCAGGCCCGACTTGCTAGTGTTTTAAAAAAGACACAAATTTATTAATTGCCGTTGGCCAGCGGAATCCTATTACTTTGGGCATTGATTACAAAGCTGTGTGAGTGATTATTGTGCAACTCGCAGGCTATCCAGGCATGAGGAAAAATTATTAAAGCAAGGCAGAGATTATCAACTCAGAATAACAATAAGCCTTAACATTTTAGGCCTCTAACTTCTTCAACAAAGAATTACGCCAGAGCTCCAGTGTATCATAATTCTGAAGTCTGTCAGTATTACTTTTGGAGCTTGCTCTCTATTCCCAACAGCAGAGCAACGTTACCAGCCAGGAAAAGGCGGAGGGAATTCCTCCAGGTATCGCATCTTAAACATGGGGCTCTGGACAACAGCTTTTCTGTAATTCCTGCTGCGTAACTAACTGTAGGAGGCACAATATGGTGCAGGCAGGACTTTGGCTGTCTTTGGATTTGCACCCCTGTATGTCCTGGTGCCCCAAAGCCAAGATGGCACAGAAATAAAAGGCTACTGATAAGCCTAAGACAGAAGCTACAAGAGCCAGCCTAGACTAAATTATAGGCTAGCTGCAAGCCCTTTGGCAGCAGAGAGTGATCTGATTTTTTTAGAGGTGGTGTAGTTACGTACACATTTCTCACGGACTTCGGCTAGAATCCTAGCACAAAGCACTTGTAAGTCTGTCCAGGTTATTTTAGGAAATGATGGGAGTAACATTCCCTTCACGCTTCCCAAAACACTGAGTTTGTGGAATTTTATCAAATGGTGGTAGGAAAAAGGCCGACTTTTCTGCTGACTGCAATAAAAAGGTCTGCTCCATACCGAAGGCCCAATTTGCTGGTTCCATTGGAATGCAAATGATGCAAAAGCCTTTGCAGAGGGGAAAATTGTATTCCTTCAGCACAAAGGAGCCAATGCTGCAAACCCCTTTCACGCAAGCAGTTCAGCTGACTCCCAAAGAGTTACAGAACGGACTCAATTTAGCCCTTTCACTCTAATATTACTGCATTTGACAGTAAGGACAACAGGATCAGACACAGATGAGTTTACTAAAAGTAAAGAAAATAACGAGATGCAACAACAGAATAAAAGGCTTGGTATTCAAGGATTTGATTAGTGGGGACTGGGGGAGGGGGAAAGCTGAGAAGGGAGAGAAAGAGAAACACTTCCATGAAGTTCATGCTCTACTGATTCGCCTCAATCGTCATCTTTTGATATCAGCCCAAACCAGGGAGGGGATGGGGCTTGTAAAAATGAGATTTATAAAAACTGATGTTTTACATTACTGTAAATGTAAAGAAGCTGACAGCATGCATTCCTGTCTCTGCCAGGCAGGAATCCCCAAGTACATATGCAAGACTGAGAAAGGAAGAAGAAATGTGAAATTTCATAGTTATCTAGATATTAAGGCCAGAAGGGAACATTAGCCCATCTAGACTGACCTCCCCATATAATACCAGGCCATTAATTACATTTATCATGACAAGCACTGAGTTTCCATCTCAAGGTAACCAATTGCCAATTAATCCGAGTTAGCTGACATTTGCACATGCTTGTCTGGATGCTTTGCAAGCCTTTGTTTCCCTGCATCTTGTTTGTGGAGTATACAGACTAACATGCACAAGTATTTAGCTAAACTCAATTTAATTAGCTATTAATTATCTTAGGAAACTCAAGTGTAGGCAAACCTATTCGATGTGCTTGAAGTGTGGTGTAATCCCACGGTCTGAAGTTTGGGTGTATCAGGTCAACAATTATGGACTCTCCTAGCATTTCTCGGACTAGAATTTAAGACAGCTTTAAAATAAACCTCAAACGCCAATACTGTCCAACACATATGGCTATGGAGATAACCTATGAAATGGGAGCATTTCAATTTTACCACATCTATACAAGAGAAGCAGACAAAAATTCTGCGCAGAAAGACTAAATACCACAAGCTAAAAGCCTTGGCACTCAGTGAGGAAGGGCAAGAGCAGGGTTTTTTTTGGGAAAAAAGCTCAAAACTGCAAGTTAAGTAAATATGCTGCGCTTCTCCACTACCTCCTACACAGGATTTCTGAACAATTCACGGACAGCAACGACAGGCCACAAAATACTTTCCTGGTACCTCACGCAGCCCAAATTCTGCACACGCACAAAACCTCACACCCCCATTACCCAAATAAACACGCACACAAACAACAGAGCTCCAAAACTGAGACCTGTGCCTTTGTCTAAAGCTTCTCACTTCATATCTCTTCTCTCTCACTCGCTGGCACGTACGCAGAATGGCCACCCATGAGCCCGGGAGCTTATCATCCTTACTGACCCCAGTTCTTACCAAAAGCTCTCCACGGCATAGGATCATTACAACAAAATTTACAAAAAAGGGTCTGATTCATTCATTTATTTTAGCTGAGAGAAAAGTCTTCATTAATGTCAACAGGCTTTGGCTCAGTCCCAAAGAGTTGAATAGATTCTTCATTAGATCAGAGAGGAAAGGTGAAATCTGGGGACACCTGCATCCACATCCATTTAAATCAAATTCAACCCTGCATGAATTGACAAGCACGATGTTTTTTGTATTCATAAAGTGTCTAGACTAATACAATTCAATTAAAATGAACTACCAGTTTTAAGTGGGCTAGATCTGATCACAATAATTTACACTCAGGCTTGAAACCCAGTTCGGCTGTCACACATTTGTGCAGGCTCTCAGTACAATCTTCAAAGCAAGAACATACTTAAGTCCATGATCTTGCCTAGCACCAATTAATTCTGTAACTGCTCTATGCCTCTGGAAACTGCGTAATCTGTCCGTGCCTCACTTCCTCCCCCAATCCCTCATGACACCTACTCTGCTCTGTATTAATGCATTATCATCTCCAGATGTACGTATGGATACATTTGAGTTTTAAAAGTGATCCACGGATAGAGATGATAACAAAATTATGACTGGAATTATCGGCACTTGATTCCTGCAGACTCCCCTGAAAAATCCCTAGCCTGTGTCAATAAAGCACATTTCATCTGACAGCTTTTCTCTAACCAGATGTGTAAAATGACAACCAGGTGCAGCCGAGGAGCGAGGCAGAGGGTGAGCGCATCAGGCGGAGCATGCTGCACGACTGGCGAGGAGGACGCCTTGCCAGACACATCCTCTCTTAGAGGAAGTGGAACAGGTTCTCCAGTACCTAAAGCAGACTTGATCTTTTTCAAAGTTAGTCAATGCTTAATCACCTTCTTCGACATGACTTACCTGGATGTTGCATAGAATGCAATTTTTTTTTTTTTAAAGATCAGGAATCAGAGTAACAGAATCCAGCAAAAATCCTCTATTAAAAAGACACTGAGAACATACAAACAAACATACACTAAATAGATACTAAATAGAATCTTTCCCTCCGTCTTCAGTCCCTTTTCAACAAAATACTACAGAACTAACCCAGAATCAAATAAAGATATTCAGTGTGAAGCATTCATACAGAAATGTTTAATGTGCAAGAACGTAAAAGCAGAAAACACATGGCATCTTTGGAGGTCTCCTGCTGGCAATGAACGTAAGTGGGATTCTTAATCACATCCTTAAGAGGCCTTGTCCACAAATGTGCTGTTTAGTCACAAGCCACAGATACTTGTCAGAGAATCATAGAATCATAGAACCATTAAGGTTGGAAAAGACCTCTAAGATCATCAAGTCCAACCATCAACTAACACCACCGTGACTCCTAAACCAGGCCCTGGAGTGCCACGTCTACACCTTTTTTGAACGCCTCCAGGGTTGACGACTCCACCACCTCTCTGGGCAGCCTGTTCAAATGCCTAACCACTCTTTCGGTAAAGAAATTCTTCCTGATGTCCAATCTAAACCTCCCCTGACGCAACTTGAGGCCATTCCCTCTTGTCCTATCGCTAGTTTCTTGGGAGAAGAGTCCAAGGCCTGCTTCACTACAACCTCCTTTCAGGTAGTTGTAGAGAACGATAAGGTCTCCCCTCAGCCTCCTCTTCTCCAAGCTAAACAGCCCCAGTTCCCTCAGCCGCTCCTCAAAAGACTTGTTCTCCAGACCCTTCCCCAGCCTCGTTGCCCTTCTCTGGACACGCTCCAGCACTTCAGTGTCCTTCTTGTACCGAGGGGCCCAAAACTGAACACAGCATTTGAGGTGCGGCCTCACCAGTGCCGAGTACAGGGGCACGATCACTTCCCTACTCCTGCTGGCCACACTATTCCTGATACAAGCCAGGATGCCGTTGGCCTTCTTGGCCACCTGGGCACACTGCCGGCTCATGTTCAGCCGGCTGTCGACCAGCACCCCCAGGTCCTTTTCCGCCGGGCAGCTTTCCAAGCAGTTAACCAACCTGGCATACCAAGAGCCCAACTCAGGCGATTATTATAAAGGTCCACGTAGCTCCAGGTGGCAGCACAGTCCTTCACCAGCACACCCACTACAAACGCACCTATTTCCACCCCAGAAACAGACACTTCTGGGTCAGTCGAAGTGTTTCGACTGGACTGTATGTTTTAGGAACAAAAAGTCAACATCTCCTTCATTTCCCAGAAGGCACCACACACTCGGCCTTGTGCAGTCCCAGGCAAGTCCTGTAAAGTTTTATATGTGCTCCTTTTAGCTCTACTTTTCAGTAAAACATAATTAAATAGCAGCCGTTGGCTAGCTGCACCTGAGACATAGAATCATAGAATCATAGATTCATTAAGGTTGGAAAAGACCTCTAAGATCATCAAGTCCAACCGTCATATAACACCTTAAGGGAACAACTAATCAATGTGAAACGTAAGTGATCCAGCAACTGACTCCAAGTTGAAGAAACTGGCTACAGTAAGATGACAAATAGTGAGTTGCTTCCTGCAAACTTTGTATGTAGTTCACACTCATTTCCCTTGTTTCAACTTTCCACATCTTTCTTTTGAATAAAGTTTCTTCACAGTACCCCATTTAAAACACATACTGAAGGACTTAAAAGGTGCACATGCTCTAATATCCTGCAGTCCAAACTCAGTATAGAGAAGGAAAGGCAGGACTGGGAACCACTGTTCAGGCAGCAACTGCCATTCCCCATTTCAAGGTGTAATTGCATCCCTGGAGTGGCCACAAAGAAACACATTATCCGTAACGCCACACAGGCTGCAAGGAGGACTAGAGGACTACTTGTAGGGTAAAAAAAAGGACAGGTCTCCATCATTACATTTAACTTATTCCCAAGAGGCAAAATGCACTATCCTACTATCCTTGGGCCCCGGGTGCATTGTGCTCATAGGGTGAACAAGGTCATGCGTTGCAGCGTTGCTTATCAGCCAGCTGTGCTAACTGCAGCACTCTTCAACGCCCTGTCTCCAATATAAACTCATCTCTTTGTGTGAATGAGCCCAACACAACAATTCTTCTGGAGGGATTTCAAAGGGAATATTATAGAAATGCTAAATGACGGGGGAAACAAGGTTTCCTCTGAGTAATACAACCTCCTTGAGTACAAGGAATACAGGAATTGCATCCTGTGCATGGATGCGATGCCACTAGCTCATGGCCACAAGAGAATGTCCATGGTTGAATCATCAAGAGTGACATCACAGTGATCAGGAAAATAAGATATAGTTGACTACAGAGAATACAAATTAAAGTTCAAACATCACTGTGAGTTGAGAAAAGATGCACCAATTTCAGCAGAATTTAAAAAGCTGTGTACAATTAGCAGCAGACAAGGCACTGTGCTGAAAAGTTCAGGCCGCTGCTAGGCAGAGCTCACTGCTGCTGCTCCATTTATACATTCACAACCCAGGCAGGTTTGGGGATAATGGCCTTGCAAGCACATGGAACATTTCATTTGATTTTTTTATCTCATTCATTTTATTCAGGTTTATTTTCTCACTGATCACAAACCTTTGTATAACTTCTCCACAGCTCTACAAAATGTAAATAACAGTTAATATTTGTTGTCCCCCCTTTTGTTCCTTGAGTGAGCAAATCCCTTCTTACAGACCCTGCATGTCTACCGTTTACCAAAACCAGTATTCTCTCCATTTCTCCAAAACAACTTATCTTGAGCTTATGCTGAAGAACAGAAATGTGGGATTCCAGTATTTTCTCTTAATCCACTGACAGACTGAATCAAAGGGAAAAAAAAAAAAAAAAAACAACCACAAAAATTCAGCCAGTAGTTTGCATTTCAGGGACCGACTGAACTCTTGGAAAGTGAAAGCATATACATATGAAAACATATACAACAACTCGTCCATTTAGTCTTGCAGTTTCCATCAGCATCTTGCCTTCTGCAAGAGCATCACCTGGGTTTCTGTATGTTTTTAACTCCTCATCTCGCCAACTAAAAACTGAAAATAACACATTATACTATTTAAAAGCTAGAATTCCCAGCTCTTTTTGCAAAGCATGAAGTATCACTAACTACTAGTCACCGAAACATTCCCAGCTTAGTATTTTTACAAGAATTGTAAAGAGAAAATAATTAAAATAGCAAGAACAGCTACCCAGGGCACATACAACAACAGCTTCTAGCCTTTGTTGATTGAGAGACATAATTTCTTAAAGCTCTTGTTGCCCCCCTGCCCCCCAATTAGTTGTGGGGTTTTTGTCACTGAATCAAGACTTAACATAACAAGCCCCAAACCTAGGAACTGTTTAATTCCTGACACTGGTTGTGGCTTCACTAATGTTGCTTCCACATCTTCTTTGGCTCTTTCTTGCCCTTGAGGTAATTTTTTGTGACGTTTTCCTGAGATCCACTTCTAACCTTCCTCCCCCTTGAAAACATGCATAGAAATATGAATGGCAGGCATGCAATCTGTACAGAGACACAGCACAGAAACTTGCACCTTGCACTCTTTTTCTATGTAAATAATGCAAGGATCCTGCGGGAACATGCCAGGGATTGGAATTTTTAATTAATGGGTCTCTTTAATGTGCAAATCAGGAGCAGATTGCAAATTCTGACTTGCATTGATTATGAAAAACATTAATTGAACGTGCAAGACCCCAAACAGAGGCAACATCTCAAGCCCTGGACTAGACTGGAAGATACGGTGCAAGAGAATACAAATGTATCTTGGAGAAACAGACCACTCCAGGCAACAGTACCTTAGAAACGTAAGCTGAGGGAGTTCACGTGTGCAGTGCATTAAACATTAAACATTTGCACTGCATTCAGCGCGCAGCCACTGTGATTTCAGTATTAAAAACCACTCAGACTTTCTCCGTGGATGCAAAACAGGAATAAACATGAGCTCCATGACCACAGTTTGGTCTCCAATTTGTATGTAAAAAGGGTGACAGAAAAAAATCTGGAATATAATTAAAGATTAAAAAAAAAAAAAAGAAAGAAAAAGTAAGACAGTGCAAACAAAGCAATGCTGTCTCTTTAAACAGAAATTCACCCTATATAAATTATGGCCATAAACTTTTCCTGCAGTGCAGCCTAATTAATTCTTGTTCTATACACAAAGGGAAATGCTGGGTGACAAATGGGTGTGAAGCCTGAAAGCTGCCAGGTCTGCAAAACATTTTCTACTTCAATTTATAAGCAATTTTGCAGTAAATCATCCACCAGAACCTGAGATCTCAGGAATCCAAGACTGTCCAAGGCACGTTGCATCATTAAAAAAAAAATCATAAAAGATTACAAAAATAATAAATTAAACACTCGAAGTTTTGTAACCTCCGATCTTAAGATTTGGAAAGCAAGCATGACCTTACCATTTTCGCTCAGATTTGGCTTTAAAACTCCAAATGTATAGAACATTGCTGTCTACTCTTTAACACAATTATACTCAAACCCTTAGGGAATTTTACCACCACCACTAGCTGCACAGAGGGTTGTCACAAGTGGGAGATACCAAAGAGGCAAATATACGAAGACCGTTTTCCATTTCAAAAAAATCATTCTTCCTGTGAGCATAGAGCAGAAATTTCATGAGCAATGGAAGGACTTGGGATAAATTACTGAAAGCATTCTGGGGCAGCTTTCAAAGAGATGCAAGGGCCTCGTCCAGGACCTCAGAGAGAGCTGGGTGCCAAGACCTCTCTGTGCCCTCCTGCCTTCAGCAGGCTACAGCGTACACCAAGAGTCTGGATTTTTGGCACCAACTGCTTTGTGCAACTTGAACACCAAATCATTTCCTCCTATTCAATGAAGAGGACGAAAGCATGCCAAATTTATTCTGTGGGTTTGGAAAGAAGTTCTGAGGCTTCCCTGAAAGGAGAGTATCATCCAGTCCAAAACAGTGTCAATGTCATGATTATCCCAAATCCTGTCCAAGACTGAAGCGCATCATGTACAATGGAACCACCTCAACATGCAGTATTTACAAAGTTCTGTCTTCCACTCATCTTTAAACTTACTCATGCACAGCTCTTCTAATTTTTCCTGTCTGGGGAATGGGGTCCTATGCACAAGCTGGTAATACCACTGGTATGAGAACTCAGGAGCCCAGAAATGTTTACCCAGCCCACTACATCACCATTCAGAATCGAGTAAAAAAGTTTATTTTTATAGAAGCCACTAAACCACTTGATCAGCTAAAAACTAGGACTTTTACTGGAAGCTGATTTATAATAAGCGAGACTTTTTCCCCCTCATAAATCAAGGTGCATCAATTCGTGAAAGAACTTTAAAGATATTATAGTGTATATTTTCAGAAAGGACTTAGTTTCACCTCCTGAACTGACAGGTCACAGCCCTGTTACCCAGGCAGAAGCTCCGTGAGCGAAGATGTAAGACAGCTCAGACTGTCCACGGGGTAAAGCTCTGCTGCTTAGACATGAATCCCAGGGCCCAACACAGCAAAGTGAGAGAGAAATGGGTCTTTGCCACATAACACCAACTACACCCCTAGTCTTTCATAAGATCTTCATGTATAAATTTACTCCTTATTTCATGCTTGGCACTTTGTTACTTCTGGAAAGAGCATCTTTGCAAGGCAGTGAAAGATACCTGCATTGCAAAATAGTGTAGCTCATCAAAAATGACTACTTATTGTAACCTACTTTACTGTACAATTACAGATTGTGTTTAAAAAAAATAGAAATAAAAAAAAAAGAATATGAATTTGATCTCTTAGAGAACACCGGAAAACACTAAGTAAGTGTAGTAGTAGCAGAATGTTCCTAAATTCATTACTTCCCATCTGTCAGGCTGAGTGCTTCCTCTGCTAACTTTGCCCAGGTCACTCCAGCTTTATTTTCTTGCTGTCTTCACAGATGAAACACAGAACGCAAACCCAGGCTATCAGGAACATCAGAGTATACTACTGCAACTTTCCTGCCCAGATTATGAGACGAGGGTGGGGAGGGCATCACTGAGCAGTTATTAACAGTGGATTTTCCTTTAGTGTTCTGGACAACTGAAAGATTAGCCTCTCTGCTGTACTGTGTCCAGGATTATACTCCATGTTCTTGGGTGTATTTTGCTTATGGGAAATATCAAAATGTCAACCATTGTTTCTGTTAAAGGTCTTTAATGATATTGCATTTTGGACCTGTAATGAAACGTGGTGCTCGGTGCAGTTTGTAATGCATCTCATTAAATACATTAATAACATGTATTTCACTGAAAGGTCAGCTTAGTATTGTTGGGAGTTCGCCTTTTTTTCCTTAATCGCTTCATTTAAAGCAGCACAGCTAACTTTAAAATACAAAGTATCTCACCTGCTGTAACTCCAGATAAGCTGATTAGCTACCACATTCAGATCAGGTATGGGCCGTAAGATGACAGTCAAAACTTGGTGTAGGGGCAAGATTCAGGGCCAGGTTTGGTGATGGTGAAAGTTCCTAATCCAGTTTTAAGATGACTTGTGCCAACCCAGGCCAAAATTTCTCAATGCGCAGGTACCACTACAGCATGTACAAACTGGCACATCGTGTGGCTGAATGGATCTACAACCACAGCAAACCAGACGGTTCAGATGACGTCTCTGATGTTTAGCATGAAAGGCTGTATACACCACTACAGTGTTTCCTACCAACTGGTTCACATAAGGGGCCTTCTCGGGATCCTCCATGGGGTGCTCACCTATGGAGCTGCAACGTTCTGGAAAGTGAGCAGTATCTCAAGATTGGGAAAGAAGAAATAGAAGTGAAAGGGATAACCAACCTGGCAAGCTTTAAAATGCTATCGGGCCTATCTTTATTATTCAAAATCACTCGAAGAATATCCTATGGAGTTAATTAATTTCTGATTAGTGGGATTAAAAAAAAGAACAATCTGTGTATAAACATTGTCAGCTGTGTGTTTTTTAACAGAAAACAACAAACATGTCAGGGAGAAATGAACACCAACTGATACCTGCAGTAGTTTGTATTTATTCCTAAGGATAACATACCAGACATTTATCTCCCTGTGCCTTTACCTGAAGGCCAGTAAAAAAGGCGTCCAATTCTAAAAATTAAATAGACCCACAACACACTGAAGTTGAGTACTTTGCACTTATCAGCTGGAGCGTGCACATTATATTTGCCATATTGGAGAATCTACTACAAATCTCACCAGATCAATATCATTAAGAGTGATCCTAAGAAAGAAACAGATGAAGCAGCTCCAAGCTGAAAAGATATTTGCTGTTGATTTAACAGCACAGGCCCTCTCCTTTGGGCTACATTACTCCTGGTTAGGACAAACCTTTGCATTTACCGACCCAGCACAAAATTGGTACCACAAGGTGTCTCTGGACAAAGAAGCATCTCGACTCTGCACCGAACAGCAATAACCAAACCAATTATTCCTAAGATCCAGTATGAAACTTAAATTTGATAAGCAAACTTCAACCCCCACATGAGCTAGAAATAGCAGCCGGACCTGAGCTGAGGCTTTCCAATATCACATAAGTGACGACAGGCCACCAGCAGAGATCAACTAGGCACACAGAGACGTGGGTGATAGGAGACATTTTCTTTGTCTAGGGTAGGAAACACTTTTTGGTTTCTGTTTGCACGGTACCTAATTAATGATTAAGGCAATACAAACCAACAGCTAATACTACAGACACATGCAACTCAAAGCCCTCAATTGACCATTAACACTTCCCCACACAGGTAAAACATATTGGCTACAGCGGAGTCTACCCAAAGGAGAAAGATTGAAGAATTCTTACAGTTCGCGACAGCATTGTCAAATTCTTGTCCACCTTCCTTTCTGAAGATTGGGTAAGTATCTGGCTGTGGAAGCCGGTTGACTGTTACAAGCGCCTTCTGCATCTTGATTCTCCCTTCCAATAGTTGATCCCACAGAGCTTCATAACAAAGAGAAAATAAAACAATTTTAGCAAGCTAAAGCACTTGCTCCTCGTGAAGGAGCTGTTGATTCAACAGCACAGGCCCCCTCCTTTGTGCTACATTACTCCTGGTTAGGGCAAATCTTTGCATTCACTGACTCAGCACAAAATTGGTACCACAAGGTGTCTCCGGATAAAACCACATCCCATTCTATGATCTATGCAATTCTGTGACCCACAAAAAAAAATCACCCCTTTGCTTTAATGTTTGAAAGGACACTCTGCAAATGGAGGTTTCATAGTTTAATAGGACAGATTGGAAGAAGTTGCATTCGGTATTACATTTTGAAAAGAAACAGAAGCCATATCAGCATCACTGCACAGCACGACCTGTGTAGGAAGTCCCCATCCCCACCAATACTACATGTATATTCAGTACTGGTTCAATTAAGCCAGTGGATAAATACACTTCATAACATGAGATTTTGTACCAGCAGTGACACCAGTTTGCATAGCAGATTTGGCAGAACATTTGGAAATCACTAGGGCTGCTGTAGCACGCACATACAATATGCTAACAGCATGTTAACATGCTGAAGCAGTTCCTAACATAGCCAGTTTCTATAGTGTCAGCAAGGTGAAAGTCTTGTCAAAATACAAAGCAAACATGCACAAACCTAGCTGGTTCTTCACAGCTTTTCCTTTTTCTACTTCTTCAGCCTCTTGTCCTTTTGAGAATGTCATCACCGCCCCATCACCTTCGCTGTCTTTGGTTTCCTTTATGTCGTCGTGGTTTTCACTCCCATATTCCTCCTCATCACTTCCTTCTTCCATGCTAGCATTATCTTCATCTTCACCCTCACTGCTTCCTACATCATCCATCCCCTCTGTAAATTTCTCAAAGTCTGTAACATTCTGGAAACTGAACTTTGGTGCCTTGGCCTTGGCAGATGGATCTGCCTCTTCATCATCTTCCAAGTCATCCTCCTGGTCACTGCCAGCACTGCTGGGCTTCTCCTTTGTTTTGGTGCCTAAGCTGCCATTCTCTTCTGCATCTTCACTGCCACTGTACCATTCATCTAATGCTTCTTCAGCTAATAATTAAAAGAGAAAAAAGTTATTTACTCACCAGCAAAATGTGCCACTTTGCAGTATGCACCATCAATAGCTACAGATTTGGGCTATTTGAGCTCCAAACTCCGTTTTATCTGTGTATGATGTTACTCTTTGTTTTGGCTAAATAACGGAAACACAAGGCCATATCCACAAAAAGATCTCAGCTCACATTTTCCACAAAAATGATTAGTAGATCCATGGCTTAGCTTTCCCATGAAATAACATGATAAGCAAACAAGGTGGTCAGAATTTGCTATATGCATTTTTTAAATGAGAATCTGTAAATACTTGCAGTCCCCGAGATATATTGGCTTAAAAATGGGAGCTGTTTCTTTTCCTCCACACAATGTTCAGTCAGTGCACTGAGCCTTACCTTACACTTAGTCACACTCTTTCTTCAATCTGTAGAAGTGACCTCCTCTTTGGGATTTCCCCTTCCCTCAGGCCAAAAAAATATGGCCTGAATTTCAGGAAGGCACTTCAAGATGATGTCCAACTTAATTGTACCTGTATATTGCTGTATTGGGTTTGCGTGGCAAGGTTTTGGTAGCAGGGGGGCTACAGGGGCGGCTTCTGTGAGAAGCTCCTAGAAGCCTCCCCCATGTCCGATAGAGCCAATGCCAGACAGCTTCAAGACGGACCCGCCGCTGGCCAAGGCCAAGCCAATCNTGAAGGAGGCTGTGACCCCGTGGGAAGCCCACACTGGAGCAGACTCCTGGCAGAACCTTGCAGACCCGTGAAGAGATGAGCCCACGCTGAAGCAGGTTTGCTGGCAGGACTTGTGACCCCGTGGGGGACCCACGCTGGAGCAGTCTGTTCCTGAAGGACTGCACCCCATGGAAAGGACCCATGCTGGAGCAGTTCATGACGAACCGCAGCCCATGGGAAGGACTCAAATTGAGTCTGTTTTGCCCATCACGCTAACTGTTGAGTGATCTCTCCCTGTCCTTATCTCGACCCATGAGCCTTTCGTTATATTTTGCCTCCCCTGTCCAGTTGAGGAGGGGGAGTGAGAGTGGCTTTGGTGGGCACCTGGCGTCCAGCCAGGGTCAACCCACCACAATTGCCCTGTAACAGGGACCTAAAGTTTGTCATCTCAGTTCAGATGGCACTAGCTCAGTTAACAGGCTAACATCAAATTTTGAGTAGTCTAGTGAAAAGGGGAAAGAAATGTGATTTCTTACCAGATCCTTCTTCAGACAGAGCATCTCCCCAGAGTTCTTCTTGCAAGGCTTTGCGAGATGTAGCTTTTCCACTGTACCTTTTATCAGCTTCCAAGAGAGAGGCTGAAGCTTTTTTCCGTATATTACCAACAGGGAAAATGTCATCTGCAGTTTCATCCTCAAATTTGTCAATCACTTTAGCAACTGTAGCTGTGGGGGAAAAAAGGGAGAAGGGATGTCTAAACTGAACCAAATTTCAGACTAGAAGAACTAGCTGCAGGAAGGAGCCATCCTCCTCCATGGAAAACTCCTCATGGTCTGCAAACAAAAATATACCGCAAAGGTGAGCTTGATGGCAACACAGCCTCACATAAGGCTTTTAGGCTTTGAGAGGGAACAAGGCTCTTCCCCGCCTGGTGAAGGAAAGTCAGTACACTAATCTTCTGCAAAGGGGGAAACATTGCTGAGGAATCAAAGGCAGAGACAAAGCCTCAAAGCTGGGTTTTGTGTAGATCAGCACCAGTCCTGCCTAGAAACTACTGAGTAAAGTAATACTTAAGATCGAGCAGAAGAGGTAAGACAGCTCCAAGGGTATTTTTCAGAAAACATCCTGTGAATTCTCTGCGGCCAGTGGTGTTCTCCCACCTGTCAGGCTAACCTCTGCAGAAGGAAGGGAGATGTTACACAAACTGACCAATTCCAACCCCCCCTCTCAGTACTCTGGACTTCTCCATATACAGGTTTGGTACCACAGGCCTCACCTGCAATACAGAGATGAATGTTTACTAACAAATGCCAAAAATCCTGCTGAATTCTTCTTTTTTTTTTTTTTTCTGGAATGAACATTGCCTACGTTCACACTTTCTTCCCTGCCTCTTCTTTTTTTTAGAGAACCCACACAAAGCGCTAGACAAACTAAACCTATCCAAGTCCTTCCACAGATTCATGAGGGTCTCATGAGAAGTGCAGTCCTCCGTGTGGAGGACTCAGTAAAGCTAGAATGCCGTCACTCACTTCACGCTTACAGATTAAATGAGGAAAACTGCAATTCAGATGCACTTTGGCCTCCTGGTGTATGTATGAGCCACATAAATACGTAAACATTTTAGAATGGCTAAACAGAGAAAATAATTTCACTGTGGTTATTACCCTCTTTCATACCCATCTTCTCTGAGACACAGGAATGGAGCAGTCCAGCAAGGAGAACACATCATACCATAGTCCCTCCTTATTTTCATTCATGTGCAAGACACCCTGTACGCAAAACTACAGGGTTAGCTTTGTTCAACCAATTGAGTGATCTAACTGGCTGAACATTGCTAAGTGCTCTTTTAATGTGTGTTTGGAAATGTTGATGCCTCACATATAGTCTTTACTTGAGGCAGGGAGGAAGCGAAAAAAAATCTCCTGCTCATAATCAAAGCAGCAAGAGCTGGTCTAAATATGGTCACTCCAGCTACAAGAGGATGGCAAGATGCTCGGCACCAAGGAATGACTGGGCAAGAGGGGCAGACACAGTATGACCTGTGGCACTCGATGGATCTTCTGGCATTCTCAGTCTTGGCACCGCTAAAGTATGAGGTCTGAAACTAAATCATGATTACTAAAATGGGAGAAAGCCTCCGCTAACTACGTTAATTTCCTCAACGGTTGCTACGATGTTGCTTACAAGATACTGTTGCTCTCACGTACACTTGTATGGAAGAACCAGGCTACCTGGCACGACGTTTACCACGACTGGTGTCTCGTACCTCCTACAGCCAACTGCTGCCAGCATGTGACGGTTAACTCGCTATCTCAAGAGGTGAGTGCAGGACCCGTGTGACAGACGTGCCCTGGAGATGAGTCCTGCCCCATGGCTTGGCCGGTCTACTGGCCGGCGGGGAGACCCTGCTCTGGAGAGGGTAAGTCAAGGCGACGGCAGGCACCAGCCTGGAAACTTAGAGGATGACACCGCCACCTACATGTCACGGGGAAGGGGATGAATGTCTCAAAAATCACGACTAAGGCAAGAAGAGCTTGATTAAAAACGGTTGGACTTGATGATCTTAGAGGTCTTTTCCAACCTCAATGATTCTATGATTCCATGAAAAAGATAAGTCGATTATTGGCCACCGGTAACATCAAACAAGACACGTGCAGCGCGCTGCGGCCCGCTCTTGCTGTGCCGGAGAAGGGTGTCACCAGCGACCGCATCCGCTGCGCCTCCTCCCCGTCCCACAGCCGCACCGGCTGCGCTCCACCGGCTCCTGCCCCGACGCTGCGCTTTTACGGCTCCTTTCCTAGAGATTTCCAGCCGGATCCGCTCCCCAGCCTGGCTCCGCACAGCCCGGCCTGTGGCGGGGCCTGCACCGGGGCGGGCCGGCCTGGGCAGCCCTGAGGTAACTCGGCGCTGAGGTAACGCCGGCCCCCGAGGTAACCCTGATCCCGGAGGTAACTACGGTCCCTGACACAACCCCGCTCCCGAGGCGAACCCCGCTCCCGGCGGGAGCCCCGCCGGTGACCCGTCCGGCGGCTGGCGG
>WAAD01021036.1:3931-14101 GCA_013389945.1 Fregata magnificens | reverse complement strand
AGCCGGCCCGGCGGGTCTCGGGGCTTCGCGAGTGTCCGCCCGTTGCCTGGCGGGCGGCCGGGCTGAGGTGCGCGGGGTGCGCGGCCGGGAATCAGCCGCCTGTGCCCGCTGTCCCGGTCCCCCCGTCCTTCTCGGGGGGAATAACGGTGGTTGTGTACGTGGGGGTGGGGAGAACGGGTGCCTGCCCGGTGCCCTGGAGCTGAGCGGCGCCGGGATGTCGGTTAGCGGTATAAAAGCAAAGTCCTGTTCTATAACGCACAATATTACAACTACGGTTTTAAGTCAACGCCGCACTTTTTGCAACACCGCTAGCTGCACGGAACCGAATGGATTCTCTTCTTGCCCCGTATGCTAAACGTTTTGCGGCCTCTGTTGAAGCCGGGGTCCCTCTGCAGCGGCGAGAGCTGAAGGCAAGTTCTTCGGTGAACCCCAGCCCTTGTACGCAGGCGGCTCCTCGCACCAGTGCCGCCAACCTCAGCGAATCCGTACCAGCACCAAAGCTCCTCGGGTGCTTTTTGCCAAACTCTGGCCTAGAAGCAGCAAAGCAACGCAGAAGTGACCCGCTAAGAACGTCAACGAGAACCGGCTCTTTTGGGTTTGCCCGCTGACGGCTTCTCCTGGCTGCTTTGTGGGGTGAGGTGGCCTCGAAACGCCAGGTTAGACCTGGAATTGGGGAACGGCAAATAGAGGTTGGCGCGTATTTTGTTACAGGGGAGAAGGGACCCAAATCGGCGTCTCACCTCTGAGCTGCGCGTGTAGGTCTGAACGTCGTACCCCACAATGAACAGCTTCAGGGGGTCAGCCTGAACTCCGGGATTTGGGCTTTCCGCAAACGGCGTTGAGATTTTGCCTGCGAAGGTGCCAGCAGCAAGCTGCAAACTTGAGCCAGGTACCGGCTCGAGCCCTAGCTCGGAGAGAAATTGTGTGGGCTGCTTGCTCATCCCCTTCTTGTCAACACAAGACTCTTTCCCCAGTCCTTAACTGTTTTTAAATGCTATAAAAATTAATCCAGACATGATTTCTAATTAGAATGCAGAAAGGTGCGGGCCAGGCAGCAGCAGCAGCGGTGCTCCTTCCCTGCAGCGGTGTTCAGTGCAGGCAGTTCTCCTACAGAGGGCAGAGGAATATCATTAATTACCATCGCCTCCAGCAGCCTCATCGGTTTACTGCTACCCACCAACTTCAGATGGGGGCTTGGAGTCCTGCGAGGCACCGAGGAAGGGGACGACTGGAAAAACCCAAACATCTCGCCCCCTTCTCAAATACCCTGTGACTCTCCCTCTAAAACTGTGTGATACTGTGTACTGTGAAGGCAATACACAGTTCAGTTTATATTAAAAAAAAAAAAAATGTTTACTAAAAATGCACATTTTCATTGCAAACAAACCCCTTGGATTTTATGCTGTCGAGTATTTCAATCCTGCTTCAACTTTTCGTAGTTTGTATTTATTTTATCACGGTATGATTGACAGCTATAATGCTCTGCATTATATATCACATGGGTTTGCCATTGCTGCAGCAATGTGAAATTAAGCACTGCTATCGTAGTTTTTACTAAGATGCAGTTTTATAAAACAGGAGACGTTCACAGTGTGTCTTCCCTAGCTTTGTTTCTAGCTTTTTTTTCCTTCGAGCGTGTACGTATTTTGTTTCCAGAGTAAAAGATGCCATTATAAACAAAGGGAGGAGCCTGGAGAAATAAAGCTATAGAAAATTAAATAGCAGAAACAAGTGCTTACCTGAACAGTTACCTAGGAGTAACTAACCACTCACTAAACCAAAGAACTAGTGCCAAGACCCCCCCTGTATAATTGCATTTTCAAACCTCTGCGCTCTGACAGAGTGAAAAAGGGATGTTCTCTACCCTAACCTAACAAATAATAAATAGCCCCTATTAATAAAGGGAGAGAGGCTTTTAGTGATGGTTAAATAAAACATGCCAAATACAATTCACAAAAAATACACGGTGAGTTGCATTAGTCCTTTTGAGTCAAAAATGGGCTTCTTGAAGTCAATGGCGTTTTTGCCGCTCACGCCAGTGAGATCAGGATTTCACCCGCTGAGACTAATGGGACCGCTGTTCAGGATAAATCCCCAATCCAGCAACGCATTAAAATTCCCATACGTACAACTGTAAACTGGAGGGGTTCTGTCAGATCTTATAGACCTGTTTCTTTTCTGTCCTGCATCCGTCACTTACATCGGTGCAAAACAAACGTGAAGGGGGAAAAGCACGCTACGCTCAGACGTACGCATCGCACACGCCGTCCCCTGCGCTGGTGTGCAGGGGAGAAGGGGGGAGGCCCCCACACGCTGGGACTTGCTCAGGTTACCCGAGCTCTGCTGATCAGCGCTCAACCGGCTGCAGGAGCCGTTAATTCAAAATTTTCGATAAGGAGATTCAGCCAATATAAACCAGCATCAAACAGAAGATGCAGTGTATGAAAGTCATGGATTGTTAAAATATTTCACCAACAGAGCTGCCTCCTTCGCTGTTTATTCTCTCTCTTTTGCCTTTCACTTAGCAGGGTAATTAAATCAGACTCTCAGGCTCGGTTTTAATTTCTGGTTCACATGCCCTCAAACCATGCTGCCGCGGTTTGGACTCATAATCATGCGGGGGAATATTTGTACAAAAATTGTATCGATACATTTTAATTTAAGACGATCATGAAAGCCTTTTTATGCATCACGGTACGTTCTGTAAAACCTTCTGTCTGTTTATAAACTATAAGCAGAAGCCATCAAACTAACTGACATAATTTCTCTGGCATTTTTCCCTCTTAATTTTACTTTTTATTTACATGCTTATTTGCTAAAATGGAAATAACACCCTAAACACAGAACAGATAAACAAGGGAATTATGAATAGTCTGTACTACAAGAAAGCACTTTTAATTTCTCACACTCAGCTTCTTTTGCTCCCGAGTATTTGTGGAGCCTGTCATCTTTTAGGAAATTGTCAGATTAGATGGTAGCTTTGGCAGTGAAAGACCGTATCATCCTTGTGTGTCTGTATAATTACAGGTTATTAATACGAATCCATTTTTCAGAGCATTTCTTCGCTTAAATATATAAATAAAGAAACGTGTTGGAAATGTCAAGCCATTCCAGACACCACCACCGAGTAATTCACTGCTCGTCCGCGTGCCCTTCTGCATTCAGCAGCACTCGGCGTTGGGTCCCTACCTTGGTGAGCAGAGCGGTGGGAGCGAGGTGGGCTGCAGGCACCAATCTGCGACGGGATTCCCATAGAGATCCACGGGAATTACACAGGCCACAGTCGCATCTACTGAATTTAATTGAATTGCATTATCAACGGCAGAATTTGACCCATGTACAGAGGACTGCATGCTGTCCAAAAATAGCTACAAGCCGGAGCTGAGCTTATCTTTCCAACATTTTGGCTAGCAAATGTAATTTTCCAGACCAACCTTCTTCATTTCAGTCATAGCACTTCATTTCAAGATTTTCTTTTTAAATCAGCAACACAATTTGTCAGTGAAAAAGGGAAAAAGGAAGAGAAAAAAATTGGGGAGAAGCAGAAAAGAGCACACATAAAACCTATCCACTAAAACGAATTACATAACAGGAAATTTAGATTATGTACATAAACCACGCTCCTTATAAATATTTATTACTATTTTTCTTCCGTGTTTTTATTTACTTGAGCATTTCTGCTATTCCTAACCTATCACTCATTCAAAAGCCACAATTGTTTTAAAGATCTAATCAACCCTTAGTTGTTCTTACATCTAAAAATACAATGAATATAGTGTGTCTGAATAGATGCACAGCCCAAAGATGCTTCCAGCAGACAGGAATTTTAAAGGCCACCCAGAGACAATTTAAAAACTAGAAGAAAACCCTTTCAGATGGAGCAAAAATCTATTTTTCATCCACAAAAAAATCTCCCCGTGCAGACCCCACGTGCGCACTCTCCTGTGCACAGGAATGCCGGCACGCAGCCGTTCTCGAGACGCTAAGCACAATCACGCAAGGCAGCCCTTGCCACAAGCTTCACTCCCAGCAATTCACCGCAACACCTCGGCGTGCGTCTCGCTCCAGCTCTACAGAAGTCGGGGGGGTGTCTTCCAGCTCCCGTTTACAATCTGTGCTGCATGACGATTCTCACGCCATATAGAGACCTTTCAACAAAATCACACTAGACCTGTCCTGCAAACTTGGGCTTCCTCGATTAGCAGAGCTAAGTATTTCATTCCAAACCACGTGAGATACCGTCAGCCTCTTTAAAGGTTCAGATTCCGCAGGAAGCAAGCTTGTATTAAAACCAGTCAGGAAAAAAAAATCTAATTCTTACCATTGCCAAAAATGCTCTCTAAACAGTGCACCAACTGTCGTCAAAGCGGAGCTATTCCTGAATTTGAAGACAGCCTGTAACAGAAGACTTAAGAGAGACCAGTTGTGCCCCTCATCCCCAGGGGGGTTACCCAGAGGGCCAAGGGGATTCTCCGAGAACCGGACCACGATATGCACAATACAACCAGCTACGTGCATCACATTCAGCGATCCCACGCACAAACGGTGAAAACACTGCAGGAAAATCAGTCGCCCTAAGAGTACCCTTACCGTTCCCGTTACAGTAATCGCAAGTACAGAGATTTAGTAACTGGAAGGTCAGCTAACTCTAAGGCCACATTTCCTCTGCAATTTCTGCATTAGAATTCTGCATTTAATGAATGAAAAACTCTCCAGACAACAACAAACTCCACTTTCTAAGCATGACCCCACGCTCCATAGCTAAAAGCACCACAAGTACTGTTGAAAAAGAAACAGAAGATAGCAATCCCAGAAGGATTTATAATCAAAATATATTTTTAATGGTCCCATTAATTTCATTTCTAACTTCATGGATATTTTGTTGGCACGAGGAACGCTGAGCACGCCAGTGCCGTGGCAGACACAAAGAAAAGACCTTCCAGAACCTGCTCCAGCATCACAATTCCCCGTTCCCAGCTCAACAGCGACAGCAGCATTTAAGGATATGTATCAATTGTTTAATCTTAATATACGAGAATTTATCTACTAGGGGTCGTAACAGGAAGGGAGACTGCAAATGCATTATATTTAATATCGTAAGAACGTGCAAAGCTTAAATACAACGCTCTTGTTCAGGGAAAAAATCCAGACCTTGGCAAAAGGAATCGTTCCTGAGAGGGCACTGCTGTATCTGCCACTTCCTAGGATGGCAAAAGTGTGTAAATCACCACCGATATTTTTAAATTGTATTTATTTATAGATGTGTATCATGTACCCATCGCTCAACACCTGGGTACACATACACATATTAAAATAATATACATCATTTGTCTACAAATCGTAGTTTAAGTACATTCTTACTCCTGGGATACAGATCTTTACGAAGCCCCTACTGTTCCCCAAGCAAAGGCCTGAGTAAATAGATACCAGCAGTGACTGAGGACAAAGGGCAAGGGCAGAGAGGAGCATCACACAGTGACAGCGCGGTGGGACACGGTGCGCAATCAGTTTGGGCCAAAAGCAGAGTTGTCTGGATGCTGGAAACTCACCGCATTTTAAAAACGCTTTGATTAGCCTTCGAAATATCTCCTTCACATAGATTAGCTCAATATGAATAATACTTACAATATTTGCCTCGCACCTTTTTCCTAATAAACGGTAAACGGTCTTACACACGGGGTTTGCACAAGTCTTCAGTCTTGCACATTTAAACACCGAGCCGCCCTCGTCCGTGCCGGGAGGGTGCGTACCGCTCTCCCTGGCTAACGCCACGGATGCCATCCAAAATTGGGTGAGCAGACGTGGGCCTGTGCGGGGTTTAACGTCACCGGGCTGCACCTTCTGCTGGGACACAGCAACAAGGTGAAGGTCACCGAAACCAGCAGCAGTCAAGGAAGAAAAGATCAAAAGAGAGTAATTACTTCTAAAAACGCTTTTGAAATTACATTGCACATACGTATAGTTGCATACGTGTCACATCCGTGTTTCTGCAGTTAAAAAATTAACATGCACATGTAAAATCCATCCAAGCAGCACCTAGTTTCGAGGCCCTTCTCCTGCAGACCTCTATTCACCCAAGTAATGCTACTGAAGTCAATGGAAATGCTCTTGTAAACAAGGACTTACAAGAACCCAACGTGACAATGATTTCAAAAGGAGTTTTGACTGTGCAATTGTTGCTGGATTAGGGTCTTCAGAAACACCGAGCTCGCTCTGAAGAGCACAGAATTCAAATCTGCAAAGAGCTGGGGCCTCCAGAGCGGATCCCGGGAAGCACCGAAGGACACGCTCAGCCTTAAGCATGGGAACAGCTCCGGGGCTCCCCCCCGAAGATGGGCAAAACCCCTCGGAAGGGATGGGAGCTTCGAAAAACATACAGGCTCTCCTCCCTCTCTTTTAAAAGTCACTGACCTAAACTGAACCGTATCACATCGCTGCCTAAATTAACACAGAACAAACTGTACCTCGTTACAAAAAAAAAAAAAAAAAAAAAAAAAAAAAAAAAAGAGAAAGGGGGGAAAAAAAAAAGAACTCCCCCTTGGCAGACATGCTTTCTACAAAATAAGCCTATTTGGTGAAATTCTCATTTAAAACAATTGGTTCAACATTAAAACAGCAGCATAGACCAGAAGCGCAAACAGCAGCACTTATCAATAGCACTTGCCCAGATAAATAAAAGTTTGTAATAAATAGATCGCCCATTACTTTCCTTATAGAAATACAAAACAGACCCACAAAACATAGCAACAATACAAAAGACAAATAAATGAGTTAGACACGGAGTCCATGAGTTTAAGAAGTCTCCCCTGTATTTAATAAAGCATGATTTTTTTTTTTTTAGAAACACTAACAGTTCCCTTGCAGATAGTTTTTATCTTTATATTATTATATAAGACATTTTGTGTTTAAAGTGAACTATTGCTTCATCTAGGTGGCCCCTCTGCTGGGCATAGAAACGAGGTTGTGAACAAAATTAAAAATCACCATTGAAAATTACAAATCATACAACTTTAAAGCATTTTGATTCCCCCCCCTCCCCCTCAGTCCAAAGAGATAAATATTTGAATCGCTGGGAACGTAGAAGTCTGTCTTTTAGCGTAAATTTCTGTGTCTACGTAAAATAAAAAAAGAAGCCAGCCAGAGTCACGATTAGCTGAGAGACGAAGGAAAATATGCAATTATAGTTCATCCCATTCTATTAGCTCAGCAGGTGGAAAACATTTAAACCAGTGACTTTTCAGAACCGAACCTAATTCTTTGTTTCTAACACAGGTCAAAGTCCTCTCAGAATCAGTGAGACTTTTGCTTTTGAAGAACTGAATATTTGGGATTCTGCAATCATTTATAATTAAAACATTAAATCTGCCATTTCACAAGGTTCCAGAATTTTTTGTTTTGTTTCATTTTTCTCCAAGAAAATTAAGATTTATCTAGCGCAAAGCAAAATATTCTCCCCCGCTGCCCTTCAGAGAACTTCATATAGACCAAACGCTATTAAACAATTGACTTTGTATCGGCTCTAAAAAAGGATTAAAATTACTTTCATGACATTGAGGTTATGCTGTGTTCAAAACCATCCAATTAGGTAAAAAAAAAAAAAGAAAAATTACCTTTGGAGAATGAACTAAAAATGGGTCAATTAAAAACCGTATCTTTGCGAGTTTTTTACAATACATTTTTGTTTACGCATAAAATAAGCATTCTGAATATGTTTTCTCTTAGCATAGACCACGAATAGGGTAATATAGTTAACAATTTGATTCGTTTCCGATTTTGAAATGTAACGTACAGCGTAACGTATTATTTGTACTTCAACAACTGAGGCTGCAGATGGAAAGAAAGGCTGGAGCTGCCACTGACTGCTATCTGCATCGACACCAGGGTTTAGACTTCCACCAAAGCAAAAGAGCTATACAGGATTATCAGTAGAGTGGATCATTCTTTCTCAGGGCTATTTTACTCAAGAGGATCCATTTAAAATTGCTTAAAACATCAAATGAAACACAAGTTATCTAAACATCAGATTTTCTAATTTTATTAAAAACGCACAAATTTTATCCAACATGTTTTCTTTCATACAGTGAATGGTCTAATATGCACTGGAGGTCACACAAGCTTAGGTTTATTAGAACAATAAAAGACATATGAGAAATTTAATATATAAAGAAAAAAGTAGCAGCTGTTGACTGCATATTTGACCATAAAATTTAAATATTTTGGACTTTTATTTTAAAGACACAAAAATAAAACCTGTGTGGGTCTATATAAGTCATATTAACAATTCCATGAATGTTCAACAGGACTAAAAATTAGCAAAGATGTTCGGTTTTTTTTTTTTTTTTTTTAACCTTGTAACACTTTTTAAACACCTTCTCGGGTTGCTGGTGCAAAGCACCTTACAGTATTTGTGCTATATATTTACTTTATTTGGCAACTGTCTGGGTTTCGTGGGTTTTTTTTTTTCTTTGCCTTCTGTAAACAACACCTTTTACAAACTAGCACAGTGAACCACAAGCCCTGCAATCTGTTATAACATCTACAGAAAAGAAAATGAACTATTTTGGTTGGTTGCTCAAAATATTTTGCTTTTGAACAAGAGGTTCTAAAACAGGATTTATTAGTAAAACATTGAACTCCTGAATTTAACATTAGACGTAAACAGTTGACTGTTTTTAGTTCAATAGAGTCTTTTTGTTTAGCTTTTCTCTCTCTGTGAAGGTAGAATACTTTTTGTTTGTTTGTTTTTTTCAAGTCATTTTCGTTAGAGGTCTGGGTGGTGACCTTCGCTATGATGAGGAGGTTTTGTACGTGTAGCTTTGTGAAGGTAGAAGAGTTGGTGCTGAGGGCTTAACATTTAGTATTTGCTATTTTGGAAAACAAAACAAAAACAAAGGAAAAAAGAAAGTTGTCCCACCTGATAGTCAGCAGGCTGAAATGGCTGAAGCTAAAAAGAGTTTCTTGTTGTTGAACTTTCTGAGAGACAAAAATTAACAAACAAATTCATAATGCCAGAACCATCCTTAACCGGGAACGCTAGAGTTCTTGAAGCTTTTTTCCCCCTTTTCTTTGACCTTTCCTTCATTCAATTATTAATTTTTTAAATGAGAAGTTTCTAAGGATTGTGGCTCTTAGGATGACATCCAACAGGGTAATCAAACTTACGCCATCCTACGGTATGGCAGCACTTTACTGTACAGCTTCACCAGTTTCTTTGTCAATGGTACAAAAAAGTCCCCTTGCTTGTTTGATACAACCATAACATGAAGATTGTCCCGGTCTAGAGCAAAGCTTGCCTTGGAGCGATTTGGATTCAGTTCGTTCCCAAGGTAAAATTGTCTTAGGGCAGGAGAGATGTTATATTTATTCATTTCTGTACACCATAACAATAAGCAGACTAGATGATCATCACTTACTTAGACCCAGTTTGTTTTAAAGCTACCACACAGCCGCTTCATTCATTTCTGGTGGATGTGACAAGTGATTGCCATAGTTAGCACCACCGTTGACGGATATCGAAGAAAATGGAGGACTGGGGCCAAAAACTTCTGCGGACATGGAGTGCAAGGACCCGGGCAGGTTGGGTTCGGGGCTGGGCGAGTCTCCGGGGGGGTGCGACATGATGTCAGTGAAGCGCTGAGCCTCACTGGAGGGGTGATGTCCGGGCAGGGGGTGATCCATGGCCCCCAGGGGAGTGCCTGACGGCCCCGAGGAGGGCACGAACGGGAGATCCACGGGTGTCTGAGCTTGAGATGAAGGAGGTCCTTGCGGGAAGAAATCGTAATTGCTTCCAGGGCCGTAATACTCGCTCTGATAATCTGGTGGACAAGGAGAGACAGAGGGAAGGTAACGCACAGGCAAAGTAACCAAGCGGAAAAGACACGGGAGCGCGCTTTAACGGCGGCGCCCCAAAAACGCCACCCAGAGCTCGCTGGACCCAAGGGGGGAACGTGCTAACGGCTTGGCCGGGCTGTGGCCGAGACCCGGGGAGCCCCCTCCAGCGGAGCCCCCGGCCAGCAGCGGGTCACCGAAACGAAACGGCCAGGTCTGCAAAAACGCCCGGGTCCCGCCGGCAGTGCGGCGAGAGCAGCCCCGGGGTGCGGGGGAATCGCCCCTGCCGGGCCCCCAGGGGTGAAGAAAACCCGCCGGGCTGCTCGCCACCGCCCGCCCGCG
>WAAD01021035.1:6781-20392 GCA_013389945.1 Fregata magnificens | reverse complement strand
ATCCAATTTAGCATGATTCCAGCAGCAGACTGTAGAGTCCATTTAGTCTCTGCTCCTATTCACATTTCTTCCAACTGTGCCAAGGGTGGCCATAGCCATATCTGAATGACAGTGTTATGTGCTAGGAGATGAACTAGTATATTGTTTCATTTTGTTCAGCTGTGGCTGAAGTCATTTCAGTTTAGTTCTAGTTCACATTCAACAACATTTCAAAATAGCAACTTTTCCTGCCATTAATAAATAAATAAATAAATAGAAATTACAGCCTGAACCAATTTCTGTTTGGGGAAGAAATGGGTTTGCTTCAGCTGCCTGGTTGTGCATTTAAGAGGGAGCTACAGTGTATTTTTTGACTCAAGAGTATGGGTAAAGCTATTAAGGGTAAGCCCTTTTCAGCCCATCTTCCCTGATCCCACATGCATATCCACTGAAATAAACTAGAGCAGAGTTTCATCCTAAAAAAAGATATATTAACATTTGTACAGCACTTCTTGTGCTTCCGCTATAAAAAAAGGCTCTAAAAATGGTATGTTTCTATATTTAGTGCCTTTCACTTCTATAATAAATGTATTCATTTTATAAATAAGTATATTAACTGTCAATCCTGCCCATCCAGTTTAAGGTCTGAGAAGTTGTGTTTTTCCCTTGTGCTGTCATCAGTGAAAAAAGTTGTGAATGTCAAATTAAGCTTTCAGTTATATCCTCAGTGGCCTCAGTAATACTTACAGCTCTATTGTCTGTAATACATTTATATAAGTGTAGTTGCTGAGTATCATCTTGAATCTTTTCCTTTTTAGGGCTGTGTGGGGCTAGCAGAAGTCTTTTGTTGTTTTTTTTTGGATTCCCCCCCCCCCCGCCCCTTCATTTTATTGCCAGTTAAATGAGCAGAGATTTCTGAAAAACAAGAAAGGGGCCTATTTAGAAAATAAGAAAGAACCAATTTTATCCAATTAATTTTTTAAAGTATAACTTTCCTGTAATTAGCAAAATGAGGTAACATTATTGTAGCTCTTCCAATAAAACCAAAAACTATGCCTGTTTCTCAGTTTCTTAAGAGGGATACAGTAAAGAACAAGAGACATAAAGGGGACAGCAATCTATTATAGAGAAAATGTATTCATGTAACTGGAAAATATGCAGTTATGGTGACCATATTTAAACGCTTCTGGATGCAGCTCAGCTTTGGCCTACAGTTTTCTGGCCATAAAATACATTAAAATTACTTTAACAATGTCCTTTCTTCACAGTGATTTTCCTTCCAAAGTCCATTTAAAACAGGAATTCTTTTCATAGCCAAGAGTCCCCTCCCTACACTTCATAGTCATTAAAAGTATTGAGACAGACTTCCCTAAAGCAAACACCTGTCCTATGGGTTCGTTGTCCTGGTACTTTCTTCCTCCTCAGCTCTTGGAATGAGTTGAGAATCCTGCATCCTTCAAGCAAAAGCCAAAAGAATATATTTTGCCTCTTGTAATGGGAGTATGCCTTCCATGAGACTCATTGTAAATCAAAGTAGGTTTTTATTTGCTGGGAAATGATCTACTACTTTAATGTTAGTACACTGATTTATGGATCTGGTATTTGAACATGCCTATATGAACCATGTTTATGAATTTCTGACAGGGATCTAGAAAGCAGTAATAGTTTAAAGAGTTCAAGCCTGAGCCACTTATGGACAATATTTTTACTATCAGAGGTCTGCTTTCATAGCCGCTAGTCTTAAATGGAATGTATATCTATTTTTTCTTTCTTATAACTTTGAACTTCTTAAAATCCTCACTTGACAGGAATATGTCCTACTGTCTTCTTGTCTTTAAAATACACATATTTACCTGTTCCTGTCAAAATCATATGATACTCAAATGTGCACATATGCAGTTACAGTATTTTTCTCTCTCTACAATTTTGTGTGAAATAACATAGTAGAAAATGTTAGTATAAATTCACAACTATATTCTAAAGAAATATTATGAGCTCCTGAAGGCAGTTTTTAATCTGCATAATTCTTCTAAACAGGTCTGAATTGCACTAATGATCAGCTCTTCAACAGCAGTGTACCTGGAAGTAAAACAGAATTCAAACTTGAATGTTAAAAATTAAGCATGGGTTATATATTCAGTGCTAAAAAATGTGTGGATGTTAAAGAAGATAGTCATAAAGGTAAATATATTACTCTGAAAGATTTTCTACATTTTATGATTTAGAAAAGCACAGAATTCTTCTGAAACTGATTAAAATCAAAGGTTAAGAATGCACCTCCTTCAAGTACGGCCCCACTCTCTGTGATCTCAATTTCTGACCTTGATGTAAAGTAGTTAAAAAAAATATATTAATCATATACTGTTAAGTGAAATGGTTTTCTGAACTGTGAAAGATATATGTTCACAAGGAATTGAAATTAACACAACATAGGGTTAGAACATAGCATGTAATCAGACATTAAATAAGCTTGTTCCCTGAAGGGGAACCTAATTTCAGCTAGGTCAAGGCATTCACCTTTAGAAACAGGATATGACTATACTTTTTAATCCTTCATCTCTAGCAGCTAAGTGAAGATTTTAAAGAGTCTTATTTACACTAAATTCTCTTTGTGTTTTGTTGCTCTGCAAAGGGACCTTAAAAACAGATAAAACTGCACTTTTCTCCACTTTAATATTTTCTCCGTATTTCCAGAGTGGTTGAACAAGGTTTTAGTGTAAATGAAAAAAAAGTCCTAAAAATATAAGAATATGACAGAATGTCCAGTGAAGCCCAACCACAGCTGTAGTTCATGAAGAAAAATACAGCTTTGATCTAAGAATAAATCACTTTCAATTATTTGTGATATGTAGTAGAGGTCCATCTCTGTTGTCTTGTTAGTTTCACACCAGGGAAATCACTAGCATTGGCTTTTAGCCTCTGTTTTAGTAGGGCAGTTTTATATCTTTGCTTGCTGCTAACTTCCTCTCATTTCTTTCAGATTTACTGCAGCAATTGAAATGAGGAAGAGCAATAGCCACAATCTCCATTTTAGCAATATACATTTAGTTCTAAAATATCATACTCTCTATGACAGATAAATTATTCAGTGCACTATTTAATAGTGAAAGCTCTATAGATTGTTTGTATTTTAATTAAATGTAACCTAAATCCAGAATCAGTCTCTAAAGACTGAGAATGGTGTTCCGGGTTTCCATTACGTTAGTACATGATAGTTAATTGCACATTTCAGAATACAGGTCTGCAGGGATACTTTTAAGGAGGAAGGTTAAAGACTTTGTTTCAAAGTGCCAGTCTATGCCATCCTATTGATCTCTGGATTGCACAGAAGAGTTACTATGTTGGCATTTATTCATTTGGTTTCATATTTATTATAGTCTGTGATATGTTAACTAAACTTTTTTTTTTTCACTTTTGTTAGCTCATACAGAAAAAAGCTGATTTGACAATGTTAAGATATTAGTCTGACAGATGTAACAGAGAAAGAGCAAAAGGACTGAGTGTTTTTCTTATTCCAGGGGATTGTGATGTTAACTCTAGGTGCCAAAACAGACTTTCCTGAGACTTGATCAAAGCAGAAGGATGAGGATTCTGGGAACAGAGAAATCTTGTTCTGAATTTTAAAACAATTTCTATTGTTTACATCTGCCTAAAATGAAAATAAAGACAACCTTTGGGGAAAAATGGTAATAAAGTAGAATTCTTTTAATTCCTTAAAGGATAAGAGATGGATTCAGGTTATTCCCTTTTAGGATAAATCTAGAAAACAATGTCATAAGTTATGTCATTCTTTAATTAATGTTTGATGGTAGAAGTTTTTAATCTATGTGGAATGAAGAAAAACTTCATGCATATATCTATGAAGTGAACTTAGAACAACATAATTTCACCTCCTTTCAGCACATAGTTTATATCTGAGAAAGTCTGTAAATGTGACACCTTTTTTTTTTTTTTAATTAGAAAAGGTATACTTTCCTGTAGTCTTCCAAGTGCTGTAAATCAACTGGGTTAAGAAATTTCAAATTCAAAGTGGCTTCACCCTTCTCACACTATTCTGATTGCTGGTAACCCTAATGACTTTCACATGATATCAACTGGCACAGAATCATTAAAATCAGCTAAATCCAGTCCATCTGCTAAGATTTAGATTAACCATGCTTATGTAGCCTAGCCTGGAAATCCCTTTCTTTTCTTTTAATGTGTAAAACAAAGGGATGTGCCTTCTCTGTTGTTTTGTCAATTTTATTTTTTCCTGTAATTTCTTTAACAGCACAGCTCCATCTCTCAGTGGAATTCAACAAAGATTTTGCAAGAATAGAAGGTGAGCAGTTTCTTCTGGAGATCATAGGTTTTGCTAAAGCCTCAAACTGGAATCTTTTGATGAAAGTGTGAGTCTATGATAATTGGTATAAAGCAGTTTGCTGAGTAGGGATCTGAATGGTCAGTCAAATGAGAAAATGGAACATGTTATAAATCTAGCTGTCTCATTTGAGAAAGAGTGAAATAGACTGCTTTGAATGGTAAATTAATTGGTAGACTATGCTTGCTGATTTTGGAATCAGTGAAGGATTTTGAAACAAAAGTAACTTTAAAACAGCAATGTCAATTTCAAAGGTCAGGCACATAAAAAAGAATGTATGGCCTCAGTTTAGCTAAGGGAAGGAGCTTGTAGTAGATACTCTCCAGGTACTAAAACCTGATCCATTTTACTCTCAAGGTTTTAGATTTTTTGTTTTTTAGTACTGTATATTCCAATCATCACATATAATAGTATTAAGGTAAATTTTTGCTGTTCAGGCTATCAATAGTTCTTTAGGAACGTCTTACAGACCCCCCTGATTTGCAATACTACAATGGTAAGTTTGGATCATAGAATCATTGAATGGCTTGGGTTGGAAGGGACGTTCAAAGATCACCTAGTCCAACCTCCCTGCCATGGGCCAGGGCATCTTCAACTAGACCAGGTTGCTCAAAGCCCCATCCAACCTGACCTTGAACACTTCCAGTGATGGGACAGCTCAAACTTCTCTGGGCAATATGTTCCAGTGTCTCACCACGCTCACTGTAAAAAATTTCTTCCTTATATCCAATCTAAACCTATTCTCTTTCAGTTAAAAACCATTGCCCCTTGTCCTGTCCCTATAGGCCTTGTTAAAAAGACTCCATCTTTCTTGTAAGCACCCTTTATATATTGAAAGGCTGCAATAAGGTCTCCCCGGAGCCTTCTCTTCTCCAGGCTGAATAATCTCAACCCTCTCAGCTTTTCTTCAGAGGAGAGGTGTTCCAGCCCTATGACCATTTTTGTGGCCTTCCTCTGGACCTGCTTTAACAGGTCCATGTTTTTTTTTGTACTGCAGACTCTAGAGCTGGATGCAGTACTCCCGGCGGGGTCTCACCAGAGCAGAGTAGAGGGGCAGAATCACCTCCCTTGACATGCTGGCAGTGCTTCCTTTTATGCAGCCCAGGATACAGTTGGCTTTCTGGGCTGCAAGTGCACGTTGCCAGCTCCTGTCCAATTTTTCATCCACCAGTATCACCAAGTCATTCTCTGCAGGGCTGCTCTCAATCCCTTCATCCCCCAGTCTGTACTGATATTGGGGACTGCCCCGGCCCAGGTGCAGAACCCTGCACCTGACTTTGTTGAACTTCATGAGGTTCACACAGGCCCACTCTTCAAGCCTGTTAATGTCACTCTGTATGGCATTCCTTCCTTCTAGTGAATCAACTACACCATTCAGCTTGGTGTCATCTGTGAACTTGCTGAGGGTGCATTCAATCCCACTGTCTGTCATTGATGAAGATATTAAGTAGTATTGGTACCAATCTGGACCCTTGAGGGACACCACTCATTACTGGTTTCGCCTAGGACATTCAAGCTTTTACTATAACTCTTTGGACACAGTCATCCAACCAGTTCCTTATAGATCTAACGGTCCATCCATCAAACCTGTATTTCTTCAGTTTAGCGGCAAGAATGTTGTGCGGGACTGTTTCAAAGACCTTACAGAAGTCTAGGTAGGTGACATCCATAGCTCTTCCTTTGTCCACTGATGCAATTACTTCATTGTAGAAGGCCACTAGATTAGTCAGATAGTAATGATTATTCTTTCAAGACATACAGCTAAGTGCAATACTATCCTTCCAACACAGGAGTTTATTTCATAGTTAACGATGAAGAAATGGGATTCTTAAAAATTGTGATTTGTGTGTGTGAATGATTATAAATGAATATACAAGAGATACCAACATACATAAAACATTCTTCTTTTACACATGCATAAGTGCATAGAATGTTGATCTTAAAATCACTTAACCATATTGAATTTTACTGTTACTGATATAACTCTAATTTGTCCTAGTTTGGCTTGGTAAATATAGGAAGAATGCAACCAGTATTGTAGTAAAACTGCAAAAGAGTCGAGAAGAATATTTATTGACTAGAAAAGATAGACTGCAGCTATCTAAGAGACTTGTAACTCAAGCAATCAGTTCAGCATGCAGCTTTAATTAGAGATGAACAGTCATAAGGAACAGTTTTTTTTAAAAAAGGAAAATACAGGCAAAAGAAAAAAAAGCCCTGAATACTCTCCTATAAGAACTTCCATGTCTTGTACCCAGTGTCTGTTTTATAGAAGATGTACTGCTACCACTGTTCCTCTTGCTGCTGTCACCCTCATCTGTGTTACATCTCAAAAGATTATCCTTCTTTTCTGTATTTTCCCACTATGTCAGACAACTACACAAACACAAGGAAATTGCTCAGTGTTGTGGCTGCTTTGTAGCATGCTTTTGAGTTAGGAAGAGTTTGGCACAGAGGGCAGCTGGTGTTCTGTATTTTAAGGGAAGGCAATCACTTAATTCTTACTTGCCACAACCAGGTTTTCTAAGACTATCCTTCCTGGTAGCTTAGTAGCCTGATGTTGTTGAATGACTTCTGCCTCCAGTTCCCAGCTTTGCAAGCCTGTCCTCTCCCTTGTGCTATGCCTGGACCTTGTCTGTCCCTGCTTCCAGTGAGCCAATGCAGCTTGCCAAGCCAGCAGTTTTACTTTTTTTTTTTATCTGGTTGGTTTTCTGCTAATTAGTGAATTAAACGAGCTCACTGAAGAATCAAACAAGTGCCAGAAACAATACATTGGAAGCAATGGGAGCCTGGCTGAAAAGACTGGGTTAGACATATAGGGAGGAGCAGGACTCCATCTGCCTTTGGCAGCAACCAATTATTAACTCAGCCCACTTCATGCATTTGTGCCCTCTATCTCCCAAACAATTTATAGCATGCTTAGGTGCCAAAGGATTCAGATTGAGGTCCAGTGGCTAAGCGACTGCAGTGGTGTCCAAGTACCTAAATAAGATCCATCACTGAGAGTTTATGACTTACTAAGAGAAAAATTAGTTGGGTTTTCCTTCTGTTTATTTTTGCCTGAGCTTTTGGTTTTTTTGTGAGCTTCTGTCATTAAGAGATGCTGCTTAATGTATAACTCTCTCATCATACATAATACTGGCAGTCTATGATATAGTTTAGATTATAGACTGGATTACTTTGCCAGTATTCAGAGAGGAATACTTTAGGTTGCAATTACATAGGAAAAAGATCCTATCATGGGTACAAGCTTTTCCATGGAATCATGTTGCTTAACTTAGATGAGAAATGTGTTTCTCTTACACTTGTTTCTTTTGCAAAGTGATCTCACTGTGTTCACTAGCTATGACTCTTCAATGTTATACACTTTTTTACTTTGTTGGATTACTGTTTGTACTGTAAAAATACCTTATACTACACAGGCAGCACCTAATCTTCAGATGTTGGAATTGTTTCTGTGCTAAATTTTAGAAACACATGCATGTTTACTATTCACCAGGTTTTTACTGGTGTACTGACAAAGATTCAAAGCAAAAAATGTGGCTCCAAAAAATCACAAAGTCATTACAGCAAAGAATAGCCACTATATGATCTGTTTGGCAGACAGCTCAATCTAACAACTAGGATTACCCAGAATAATATAAAACAGATGTGAAAGAATGAACAATATAGTGGGACGTAGCATATTAGGAGCTATAGGGTAAATATTGTCATCCAGAGATTTCAGAGTTGCCTAAGAAAAATTAAATGCATTCATACTTGGAGAAATAGTTTCTAATGTATTCTGCTGAACACAGTAAAATCCTTTGCAAAGAAAACATTTCACAAAGCATGTGGTTCTATAATTGAGTGTATTGTAGGCAACAGCCTACTAATCTTATTGGAAGCTCTAGAATGAGGAAACACACTTCAATGTTTTGTGGATATAAAGAGGGAGAAGCAGTTTCCTGTAAAGTGTACAGATGTGTGACCTGATAATTCAGGAGAATGTGGTAACTCCACTTAAGCTTAACAGAGCACAGCGTAAATAATAAAATATATACATTATATCAAGTCTCTGATGTTAGAATCTGGTGCATAGGACAAGAATATCTGAGATTTTTGTTTTTGATATTGTTAGACCTACAGACCCACCTAAGGCCTTTGCAGCATTATGCTAGGCAGTCATGCAGTTAGAAGCTATGTCTGCTTTGAAGTATATAGGAAAATGAAGCCTAGGATAGGAACCAAAGCACAGACGAAATGATGCAATTCAAGCAGGTCAGTGGCAGAGATGGAAATGGAACTCGGGCTATCTGACATCCAGTTCTTTGCTAATTGGCCAAAATTATTATTGAAGAGCTGTGAGGAGAATAAATATATTTTTCAAATGTGATTCACTACAGGTTTTCTGCCTTGGAGAAGTAATTTGGCTAAAAATGTTATTTCTGTTAAAATGAGAGTAAAAAATGAAAATACCAACACTTCTGGATAAAAATGCCAAATATAGATAAAAGTAGGGATTATGTAAATGTGAATTTTTTCTAATTTATTTTCCACCAATATGTTTTCTTTAACTTATTTTTCAGCAGCAGAAACCCTTTATTCTGGAGTAGGCATATGAAGCTAAGAGCAGTATGAAAACTTTAAGGAGATACAAAACATGCAGAATTTCCCCTTAGATGTTATAGCCTCAGAGATTCTCAAAGTCCAATTAATATTCAGGTTTCTAGCAGAAAGGTCTTAAATTTCAGTTGCTTGTTCACAGAGGGTCCTTACTAGTCTTGGATACCTTGAATTCCATACCTCATTAATTTGATTTTTAATAAATGTAGTTGGAGTAAATGCATGCAGTTGTTAGATAATCTAAATATCCTCTTAAAAAGTTAAGATAAAACTTCCACTGACTTTGTGTCTTTGTTTCTGAAGGCTAGACCCCCATGAATTAAATTACTCAGGACGAATTTAGATAACTAATAATGGATTTTGCATACTTGAAACTGATAATTCTTCTTACTGGTGTTTGTAATTAAGTTTTTCTAATTAATATTTTTTTGTGTTAGTAAACAATTCATTTGCTGGTATGCACATGTATTGCAAAGTGACATTCAGAAAAATACTCTAAGAATTGAAGTCTCTTCACTTACAATTGTAAATATTCACAGACACTACGATACTCTAATAGAGTGAATTGGTGATGAAGAGCACAATCAATCAAAAGGTTTGGAGGCTTTGCAGTATACAGTAAAATACCAATATCTCTAACTTATACTGGCCCAGCAAATTTTGTATTCTAATTTTCATGGCATTACATTGTGTAGAAATGATTCTTTTTTAATTAGTTACATAAATCCATTTGAATTCCAAACCTGCAAGGCGTTCTGTTTGAGCAGACCTTTCATAGAATCATTAAGGTTGGAAAAGACCTCTAAGATCATCAAGTCCAACTGTCAACTAACACCACCATGACTCCTAAACTAGGCCCTGGAGTGCCACATCTACACCTTTTTGAACGCCTCCAGGGTTGACGACTCCACCACCTCTCTGGGCAGCCTGTTCCAATGCCTAACCACTCTTTCGGTAAAGAAAGTCTTCCTGATGTCCAATCTAAACCTCCCCTGATGCAACTTGAGGCCATTCCCTCTCCTCCTATCGCTAGTTTCTTGGGAGAAGAGTCCAACACCTGCTTCCTTACAACCTCCTTTCAGGTAGTTGTAGAAAGCGATAAGGTCTCCCCTCAGCCTCCTCTTCTCCAGACTAAACAGCCCCAGTTCTCTCAGCTACTCCTCAGAAGACTTGTTTTCTAGACCCTTCAGCAGCCTCGTTGCCCTTCTCTGGACACGCTCCAGCNCCGGCACTTGGCCTTGTTGAACTTCATACAGTTGGCCTCGGCCCATCGATCCAGCCTATCCAGATCCCTCTGCAGACCCTTCCTTCCCTTGAGCAAATCGACACTCCCACCCAGCTTGGTATCATCTGCAAACTTGCTGAGGGTGCACTCAATCCCCTCATCCAGGTCATTGATATTCATGATATTATCCTACCATCATTACCTGAGAGATTGATTTGATTTGAGCCCATGTGGCATCCTTTAAGCAATTGATGTGAAAAATTTTTTCTTGCTTATAATAAAACAGATTCTATAAAAGATATAAGGGGTTTTAGACATTTTTCATCTTTCAGGGTGGTTGTTTGTACTGTGGAAAGTTACATGCCGTTAGGCTATGTAATAAAAAAGCTATTCTCCGCACACACACAAAGGAGCACAGAGGTACAAGGGCAGATGCAGGAACCTGAGTAATACCCTGCTCTGGCTACTCTCTGGGCCACCACAGGAATGTGATCAGCCCATGAGAAGTTCACACTCCCCTAAGCACAGGGGTGCACAGAGGCGGATGGGGGAACTGCAGTATCCCCGTCAGGGGAACAAGCCCCCTCCCTGGGCATCCCAGGAGGGCATCAGCCCCATGGGCTGGGTGAGACCCACTATGTGAGCCAGTGGAAGCAGTTCTCTGGGTCACCTTACAGACTGAGGAGGTCGCTGCCTAGGGCTATGGAACTTGTTATGGGATAAAGGAAAAGAGAATTTTGTAATTGTGTGAGACTTAAGGGGTGTTTTGCGGAGGAACCAAAGGTGGGGAAGGGGAGGGATCAAGGTGATTTGGGGAGGAACGTGCATGGGGAAAAATCAAAAGGATAAGGGTATAAAAGGGACCAGTCATGTGTGAACATAGCCTTCTCTGGTTGTGCCCTGTGCCTGATCAGCACAGTCTGTCCTGTCTTCTAAAACTCCATTTCTAACTCTTTTCTTGGGTAAGGGGCTCTCTTGTGTATGAGTTTGTGCAGGTGTGTGAGCGTGCAATTGTTAGCAAAGATCAAGCTGGACTAGCCTGTAAGTGACGTGCCTGGGAGCAACAGGGGGTGGGTGGAGTGTGTCTTTGAATGTGAGAGCACAGGAGGAGTTGGCTACTGGAGGGACCAGGGGATCAAGGCAAACTGCTGGAGAGGCTGAAACACCTGTGTGTGTGTTCCTGTGCAGGAGGCTGCTGGGGAGAGTGAGAATTCAAGGCCAGCTGCTGGATGGATTGTATATCTAAACCCAGTTACTGGAGAGATGCACAGTGTTAGTGTCAGGGTGCGTGTGAATGAGGACATTGTACCAGCAACTGGAGTGGGGCTGCAGCCTCAGGGGCTCATATGTCCAGGTGCCAGTGACTGGGGAGACTGGGATCCAGCGGCCAGCTACCAGACTGAGTGTCTGACCCCAGCTGCTTGGAGGGATCCACATTGTATGTATGTACATATATATTTCCCACTAACAGACCTTCATCCTGATCCACCCCAAGAGGACAGCAGAATGAGGCTGTTGGTGCTGCTTGTGTCCACGTGAGTGCTGAGTGTTTCTGTGCTGTTCTGTGTGGCCAGCTGTGTATGTGCATTGTGTACCTGTGCTTGTGAGCCTACCACACGTACATGTTCAGCCTCATGACTGATTGGATGTGGAAGTATAGAGCTGCAGCAGCCTTGCCTATCTGTGCTACCAGATTCCACAGTGCTAACATACATGATATTTAGTAAAACAGCCCAGCTTTGAATTTTGTAGAAGCATGGGACTGGAAGGGTTACTGGGTTGCTTAAACAGTTATGTCATAGCATCTTGTTCATAAGTTTTGGTTTTGTTTTCTTATTTAAAAAAATCAAAAAATATAATTTTTATGTTGGCTATTATGGAATCTATTACAATACTGAATTATAAAAATGTTAGATTTGTTGATAGGTCTTATTGTGAGAATAGTCAGAAAAGAATGCCATATCTACCAGAAGACATCAAGCAATGATTTGTTTCATATGACAATTGACTGAAGGATCTGACTGACAAATGCTGGATTAAGAGAGGCTTAATTTAGGGGGGAGGAAATATCCCAAACTTCCTGGTTCCTGTTCAAATTAAAATACTTTAGGAAGTACCTGTCAGTCTACTTGGTTTCTGTGGCACTTGTTCTGGATGTGGCTGGAAACCAGGTTTATGACCAGCAAGAGAATTGGGAACTTGCCATTGTTAATGATAAAAAACCCATTTTTCTTATAGCCACATGACTTCAGGACCTTATTTGGAAGAAAAATTCAGATATTGAAAGCCTATGATAAAATCATGAGAACAGCAATTACTTGGACCTAGTTGTTATTTCAGATGAAAGATTTAGCAAACAATATTTCAGTCATTTTGACCTAATGTCATTTCCCCCTTGATTAGTACTTAGTCTGTGCTCTAGCATAGGATAAGAAGCAGCACCTTTTAGATGAAGAATAATCTAATGCCCAGACATTCAGACTGGTATATCATTAAGGGGGCGATGACAGTTAAAGGGTTGAGTACAGTAGTGTGGCTAATCTTTAGTTTGAGTAACAGCATTTTTTGAATGTTATGCTCTGATGGATACAGTGTTCTTCACCGCTTACCTTTAATATTATGCACTGATTCTTTACTTTATAAAGTCTATAAAACATCTACTGAAAAACTTAAAAATACAGGAAACTAATACACATTTAAATCTATATAGGTAAAACAAATATAGTTCTCTAAACAAGAACTGACTGAGAAACAAAGGCAACTAGCTTTGTGTGTTGTTAGGGCTATGTAGCCAAGTACTAAGTCTCAGCCTCTTCTTACTGCAGCTACAGTTCTATTGAGACTAAAAGTTCAGGGAATGCCCCAGTTTCCTAGGAAAATCCTGTAGGGAACTTTGCCAGATCTGGGGAAAAAATTTGCACAGGCAGTAGAAACAGCTGGGTCACTAGTAGATTTTCAGTCCTACCAGTGTAGCCATGATAAGAGGAAAAATTAAATCTTTCTGTCCACATTAGTTCAAGATGTAATAACTGACAGACATGAAAAACACATCTATCTTGCTTCTGCCTGCCTATGTGCAGGATTTTCAGGTGACTCCTCCCAAAACTGTTCAAACTGCCTAAGTGTTTGTTTGGGTATGGCTTGGCCTGACAACATGTATAACCAGAAGCAACATGCTATGTAATTTTGTTAGCTGCAACCACCCTGAAGTTCTATAGTATTACTTTACTGTACCTTGCCTTATGCCAGGCCTTTTGTTTGTCAAATACTTTAGCATCCTTCATGCGAAAGACATTATGTAAACCTAAGATGACAATATTAATAACTTTAAGCAAAATGGGTTGCTTTCATTCTCTATCATTAAATCTGTTGTGTTCCCCCTTCCAACCCCCCCCGCCCCCCTCCACCCCATGCAACAACTATTATTCCAAATAGCTTTCAG